>VACF01001949.1:0-164093 GCA_006891605.1 Pleurozium schreberi
TGCGACGAAGTTGACAAACATCTTGAAGTTCTACAACTGCACGAATCACTTGGATCACGCCCAACCTACATGGGGGAACCAGATAATCAGTTGCCGGAACATCTGGATATCATGCAGACGTCCGACCGCCGTTGAGGGCGAAGCTGTGAAGAGGAAGAATAAGGCGATCCTCAGTCTTAACAATTACGCGGTAAGCTACTGTCCTCCCTAACGAGTTCTAAGTAAATCGGAGATTAGTTAGAAATTGACTCTAATCAGCAGTGTTTAATCTAGACCTTATCTTCGAGTCGAGGATACCCAACAACGAATGCTGAATTAGAAGATAGTGAAGCCGACTCCGATAACTACAGTCATTATATTCATTGATTTTAACCACTTGCTAACCTTTGTCCTCGACCGCCGGATGTGCAAAAATTCACCGGGTTGATTGTGAAGCGCTTCCAAAATATCAACCCCAAAACCGACGGTGCCAAAGTCCACGGTCCTGCAGACATCAAGAATGTGCTGCAAATCATTACCCTCGCCGACGACATCTTCTCCCACTGGAGGAGATTCTTGACGCGACAAGCCGAGGGACAACTCATTGACCCGCATACTCTCAAAGAATATCGAGAGTCAAAGTATTTTAACCGTTCAAAGGCGCCTTTGAAGAAAGAGTTTTTCAGACACTTTGGTCATTTCACAGACAATGACTTCAAGAAGTTTGTGATTCATTTGCTGGGCGAGACGCCAAATAGGAAGGTGGTGTATCCTAAACTCGTCGTATCGAAACCCAAAAACCTGATAGTGGACAACATGACTGCCGGTGATTGGGTAGACCGGCATAAACGCAAGAAGGTCATCCTGCAGGAGTTGATGGATACTAAGCCATCGTTGACTTTTTTCGACAAAGGCGGGGACGGTGTGACAGCATGGCCAAGAGACCGCAAGTTTTGTGGGTTCAGACTCCTTAGGCAAGTGTGCATAGGGCGAGTGCGCATTGGGCGACTGCGGGTCCGCAAATCGGGACCATTTGGAAGACTGTCTTGCCTAATATGTTGGGACCAGCACCCGTGGTCGTCCAAAACCTAAAGTCGCCCCACATGCACATGCGCCCCAGGTTTGAGGAAGAAAATTTCCCTTACAGTGACCTGAACCCTACCCGCGGTCGCCCATGGGCGCAGTCGCCCTGCATGCGTAGTCGCCTACATGCGCACGCACCCCCAGGAACCCCTAAAATGAGTTTTCTTACAAGCGACCTCATCAGTGACTCTACCCGCAGTCGCCCTAGGACCTGAAGTCGCCTCTGCACCCGCACTCGCCCTTGGGTCCCGTATGTAGAACTCTTGTAGATTGTGACCTCGTCATTGAACCTACCCGCGGTCGCCCAGGACCTGCAGTCACACTGCAGATGCAGTCGCCCTCAACAGAGGCCGTTGGGAAAGATTTGCACCGCTTTGTCACAGATTTCCTGTGCTCTATTTAATTCTTTTATTGAATGATACGGATTTCTACAGAATGGCAGTAGTTGAAAGAAGTAAAGGAAGATGCTGCTGGTTGGTTTATATTGGTGTAATTTCTTTTAAATTTCTGAACCCTTGACCCTAAATCCTAAACCCTAAACCCTAAACCATGGAATCCTTTCGTTCCAAATTGGAATTTGTTGAATTTTTTATGTGGATTTATTACACTTGCATGCGTGTTTGTAAAACTTATTTTGGAGCTCGTGTCTATATATGTGGAGGTTCATTTTTATCTTCCGTGACGCATTGGGTAAGCACAATTGTTCATGTGGATTTATTTCATTTGGTTGTGTGTTTGTAAAACTTATTTTGGTGCCCATGTCCTATTGCGCTAGATGGTGAAATTGAGACGGAGGAGGAGGTTGCTCCGGTCTTGATGATTTTGCCACCGCCCTCGGATGACCCTGCAGAAGTGGAGGAAGTACGTGAAGTGGTACGTCCGTGAAGCACATCTTGACAAATAAAGAAATTTTACAAAGCCGAGTTGGAGATGCTTCTAGCTCAATTGGCAGAAGAGGACAAGGAGGTCCAAAGCCTCCGAACTCGGACAACAGAGGATGTTCGACTTGATGATGTTGTCACCCTCCAATAAATTATTCAAGGTGGACAAATTCGTTTGACTGTCCAAAAGAGGGAAATGGAGGAGCTTGAGGCTTTTAACCTCAGATTCAATAAAAGTGCAGATGAAGGATCAAGCTCAAATGCCAACCCTTTGGTAACCGAGCGACTGCAGCCGGTCATCGAAAAGTGCCAAACGGAAGAATTCAACCTCAACCGAGAAAAGAGAAGTGTGGAGGAGGCACGGGCGAAGTTGAACCGCTTGAATGAACTGAAGGATGATGGCCCTCTCGACCGGTTTGTTCATTCCAAGGAGGCGGATGTAGAAGTGGTACACATAACATCCGCATCAGAGGTTGAAGAGTTGAAGAAGAAGGTAGCTTCCGTGAAGAGATTGGAACAGAAGTTGGAGGGGTCCATACGCCATGAAAAGATACGCCTAGATCTCAATAAAGGGTACAAGAAGTTTTGGATTGCAAATAAGATGAATAAGAAAGCCTTTGCCCTCATTGCGGAGGAAAGGAAAATAGCGAGAGTGCAAATGGAAGCCGATAGAATAAAATGGGAAGCACAGCGCAAGACGAAACGTGCATGATTTATGCATCGTGTAGTCCGCATAAGACTATGTAAGCTTAGAATCATGTATATATAAAAAGAGTGTACCCTTCTTCTTTTACAACACTCACACGGCCATGCCCAAATAGTGGTTTGCTAAATTGAAATTTGCCATGTCCATGAATGTTTTCATTTGTTGTTAGTTGGTCGCGTGAACGCTTAGAACAAGCTGTGTTTGATGGTTTAGGGTGTCCATAAATGGCCCATGTAATGGTTGAAGCTGAATTTGTGGAAGTAGTTATGAATTTCTGAAGTTGCAGAAATGCATATTAAAATGGACCACCTCCTCAAATGCAGAGTGCTTGTACATTTCAAAGTGCAAAATGTACCTCCACTACCATGTACCCGTAGTCGTCCACTCTAAACCTACAGTCGCCCAGGGGACCCGCAGTCACCTGTACTGCACTGGCAAAACCCGCAGTCGCCTGGAAATTACCTGCAGTTGCCCCTGTAAGACCCGCAGTCGCCCCATCTTGCAGTGGACTCCACCAAGGGTTGTCGTCTGTGGTGGCGGACCTGCAGTCCCCTTGACCCTAAAACCCACTGGACCCTGTACCCGCGGTCGCCAATGCCCGTGACGACCGCGGGTATAAATTTGGAGGTAGGTCTTTTTGGGTTATCTTCCTCCGTGGATGACCTCATGACTTGAATCTTTGGAAGAAGCTTCTTGCGTGCGCTCGTGTCTTCGGAGGGCAACACCCTTTTTTGGAGTGGGGCCCTTGTCCATTCGACAGAGGGTGTTAGCGTCTTTTTTCTTTTAGATATCCACTTTGATCATCTTTACCAGTAAACTGTTTTAGGAGCTCATCGGCAATCAAGGACATGGCATGCCGCGCGGCCACAAGCAAGACAACATCTAGTGACACTCGAAGGGCCACGAGAGACTGGGACCCATGGTTGACTCTGCAAAGCGGACCTCAATTCGCGGGGAATACACGGAAATGTGTTTTCTGTGGATGGACCTCCGTTTTTGTACGGAAGAGGGCATTCTCTCACTTTGGTCACGGCACCAAAACCATAGGGGAGAAGTGTAAGAAAATGCTGTTTGTGGTTTCGCAGAAGTTTTGGAATGAGGAATGCTGGTATACGAGCGGGGAGCGGCGAGCGGGGAGCAGGGATTAGTGAGCGGGGAGCAAGTAAATTAGAAAGTGTTGAAAAATAAGAAGAAAAAGTATGAAAAAGTCAACCAAAATTTAGGAAAAAGGGTAAGAAATTGTTGTAAAATTATATGCAAAAATGGATGAATTCATGAACATTCGTTCAATAATATGTGGAGCTCAAAATGAAGTGGATGACAGTAGTTGGATGAACTGAATGAAATTAGTTAGATGAAATGGATGAAATTATTGGGATGAAATGGATAAAATCAGTTGGATGAGATGGATGAAAATAGTTGGATGGAATGGATGAAAGAGGTTGGATGAAAGAGGGTGGATGAAATGGATGAAACGATTGATGCAAACTAGATGAAATGATTTATGTAAAATTGGATGCAAATTTGGAAGACGTCTTGGATTAAAAAATGCATAGACATTCAGATGGTGAAATAATTTGCATGAAAAACATAATTCATATGTAAGGAAAATAAGATCTGAAGTCAGTGTTGGAAAACTGTCACAGTCCGCTGAAAACGGACCCAAACATTTCAATTTCTAGACCATTATGGAAGATTTTTCTAATAGCATTTACCCACACTTCTTCTGAAGTTGCTTTCACTTGGGGAAGATTTTCTCAGAAACTAGTATAAGACCCAAGTACCCAACTACTAATGACTAGTATAACAAACATATAATGAAATTCCATATTGAAAAGAGTATAGAACACATATTGGAGTACTGTAATAAGGCAAAGTAAAAGAGAATCCCTAGCAAGTGAAATTGAACGACATGAATTGAACAAGACAGATGCCACACACTTCTTTAGGTATCTTGGTCTGAAGTTGAAGTGCCATCACTCTCTGATGTTGAACTAGCCTCACTCTCTGATGCTTCTGGATCTACCTCTGCAGCCTGATCCGATACAAAGTCAAGAACACGTGGATCAACTGAATGTGCTCTAGAAGTTGGCTTGGGGTTGGTTTTGACTAGAACTTTGGAACAAGCCTCAGCATATACGGGTAGCTTGAAAGGTTTAGGTGGGCTTGGGAAAAATCCACTATTTGCAAAGAACGGTACATGCCTCATTTCCTGGGTCTTTCTGCACATTCCACAAAACATCGAGTGAGATCATAGTACATTGTGGTGAGATAGGCGATTCAATAAAAGTGAAGAAAGGGAAAACTTACTTACTGAATCGTGACGTCTTCACGATCTTTTGTACCGGTACGTCAAGGTCTTCCACATCTTCGGGCTTATCAAGGCSGGGCGGGGCGGAAGTCACCACAGATGATTGACGCAACACGGGTGCAATGCACGCATTGAAAACAGCCTTGTCCTCTTCGAACGCCAGAATATAACGACGTGAAGCACGACAAGCTTGAATGCTTGCACCTGCCCACATGAAAAATGAGTAAGCGACGTCATGTGTTAAACCGAAATGGCTTTGTACAAAGCATCCAAAAACATGCAATAGTAGGAGCCGAGATTACCTGTAGATGCTGTGCAGTCCACCACGACATCCCCAGGTTTAGAGCATGCTTCAATAAGCATTTGCATGAATTGTCGAGCCTTTTCGCGAGGGCCGCACCAAGGTATGTCTCCATTCATGGTGACGTCCTGTTTGTTACAGAAGTTTTGTAGGATGTCATCGTGGGCAACATTGACACCCACCGCGTCATGAGAGGGGACGAACTGAAACGGATATTCGCCCTCTGACTTGGGCCCACAATCTCGAACCACAAGCGAAATCGCAAAGCGCATAGTCTGCAAACAACGGAAAATAATAATCAGTGCCCATAACTATGAAATTTGGATGATGTAGAAGTGTGAGGGTCGAGAATAGATGGTTTGGATAGTACCGTCTTTGTAGGGTCAGTTGGCGATGTCAAATGGAGATGATTCATGCCGAACCACGTGTATAATATCTTGAACTGGTATTCTTTGCAACAACCAAGGAGGTGACTTTGATGAGGCTGAGATGGGGCAGGGTACATCACCAGCAGACCCCCGTAGTCGTGAAGGTATTCATCAGCAAAGTCAAAGATAGGCAGCAACCACTTGTCGTGGAACCGATTCCATGTAGGAATCGGTCCGGGTGGAGACGAGATTGTAGGAACATGAAGACCTTCGGGAACATCTACAAAAATTAAATCGACCACCTTCTCCGTACTTAAGACACCATTGAAGCGGCGTTCCTTGTCTTGGACATGCTGTAGTACAAGATTCCATTGACATGGCAAACATCATTGTTGGACAGTCAAGTGGAGAACACTGATGTGGTTTAGGTAAACCAATGCATTGAACCCGAATAGGAATAGTTAGATAAAATATTAGAAGTTTTGAGGTCAAAGGGTTTACCGATGACAAGAAGGCAAGAACATCGTCGAAGGCCTTCTTATTACCAGGAAGAATGCCGACAGACAAGTTCAGTATACATTTGTCAGTGTCTGCAACCGGATCTAAGGTCTGAACTGTTGGCGCCAGACCATGCACCAGCCTCTCTTGAGTGAGCGAGAAGCCAGACGAACCTTCCTTCACGTTGGCTATGCTAGTGGTTGGTTCTTGCAGTGGTGTCTCCGCTTTCCTCTTCAAGAGTTTCTTGTTTGCCTTTTCCTTCTCCTTCTCCGCCTGGGCTTCCAACCTCTTCTTCTTGCTCTCATCGGTCTTCTTCTTGGCCTCTTCCATCCTTGCCAGCTTTCTTGTGTCCAAGGCGTCACGCTTCTTGACGGCTTTCTCTCTAGCCTCCGGGTCCAAGCCTTTGAACTCATCAAATTCTGGGTCTACATTGGGTGATTCCTTCAGCCTTTGAAATAGAGCCTCCTCTTCCGGTGGAGTGGTACCGAAGTTGCATTCAAGGTACCACGGACATGCTTGCAAATGTGGGCTTGTCCAATTCTTCACCTGTGTGGGAGAGAACATGCAGTCGGGCGACAAGCCATCCAGCCATGTCGTCATAAACGGTGGCATATCCGACTTGGCTAAGGCCTTCTTCGGATACAGTTCAAACTTGAAATACCTACATGTGCAGGATGAAATGCCGTTACTGAGGTGGACCAACAACTCAAGAAATAGACATGCTTCTAGTAGTATTGAGTGATGCAGGCAAATGGGATTCCTCACCCATTTCATGACAAAATGAACTGACCATATGAGGAGTAGTGAGGATGTGCTATAGAAATTTAGACCTCTGAAAAAGACTGATGATAATATCAATCTTAGAATACTTCAAAGCGTTATCGAATATAGAAGAGCAGAACTACAAAGTGTTCAGATTTGCAAATCATTGAAGTACCTATATATCAACCTCTTCACAACAAGTGAAGACCCTCTGTAATCCTTAAATGAGTCTGATTTCTTGAAAGCATCGGCTCCCTTGAACATACCCGTGTATGCATGGTCCCAGAGTTTCATGCGCCACCCCTCCAAGTACTCTGTCAGAGTTTGGGGATCAGTTTCCACCTCCATATTCAGCGTAATATTGTCTTTACGCAACACGGATTTGAGCATCTCGTTTGCGGACTCTTCCATCTACAATGCTTAAGGGATCAGTATTCAGAAATGAGGGGACTTGAAATATAATCATGTAATGTCTTGTACTCAATTGAAGAATGCTATATAACACCTCAAAGTACACAAAAAAACGGGCAAACATCCATAATCATCAAGCTGCTCGAACATACCTCAGCATACCAGCAAGCCCTCGTAATGAACAACAACAACTTTTCCTCATTGGCTGGACGGGGAGGTTGTTTTCGTGCTTCCCGAGAAGGTCCAGAGGCGTTGATCCACTTCAACCATCTCACTTTAAATGCCGCACTAACATTGGCCGTTGCGATTAACTGAAGCTTCTCAAGGGTGAGCTCAGGTGTGGCGAATAGACTCCAATGCCTCTCAATCTGCCGAAAGAGTGGTACATCATGAATGAGGACCCAAATGAATCATGTACAATTAGGGACTTAGAAAATATCGTGGTGAAAAAACTCACCTCTGACAACCAGTCTTTCCCGAGAACTGGTGATGCTACCGCCACAATTTTAGATAATTTCTTGTACAATTTCTCAGTGGATTCCTTAATGGAGGCGCGCATCGCAGCTGCCACTCCTTCCTTCTTCACCTCCTCCTTCGGAGTGTCTTTGTAGTACTTCCGCACTGCTGCGTCAGTAGCTGTTGAATTATCTTGCTACACAAGCAAACAAGACTAAGCTGTGAAGGGCCAAATGCACTCATGAATGGATTACCGTACATCAACTTCAATATAATCTGACCAATGCAAAAAAATGAAATTGTAGAATTCTTGACCTTACCTTGAATATGAAAGAAGTGAACACGTCTAGAGGCATTTTGTACCAAGTCTTCCGAGTGGACTGTTGGCATGTTTGCACGTCCTCTGGGCTAAGAAGCTCCTTAAATTTCTCGATATCCATAACCCCATATTTCTGCACCCTGTAGAGGGTGTGCACAAGATTGGTCTTCACGTGCAAGTTTTCTGTGCTCCTGCCGGACAATGACATGAATAAATTAGTAAAAATATGATAATGACTGAAACACAAGAAGAAAAAATTAGACATGCAAAAATTTGTGAGCAATAAAATGGTGCTCACTTGTTAATATCGTGCATAGCCTGCATTGCCATCCCGATTCTGTTCCTTGTATCCAATACAATCGAGTCCACGCATATGTGCCACTCCGTATCAAGTGGATGAAGGCGTGAAATGTGATTCATCCAAGCAATTCGTCTGTGGTTGCTATCACAAACAAAAAACTTGGACTTTGCTAAATATGCCATGTCAGGGTTGTTCTTCAACTGCATTGTAAATTTCTCATTCGCGGCATTCCATAGGGGACCCCAGGCTTCCTTCTCAGCAACAGAGAACTCTGAAAGATTGCCATCCTCATCTGCTATAGAAACATAGAAAACCCGTGCTCCCTCTTCATAACCGTTGGTGAACTTGTTCTCCAAGAGTCTCAAGTCGCAAGCCAATGTCGGACACACCATAGGCATGGGTACCAATCTGCACAAGGGAATTTGCATCCGAAAGAACTCTAATGGTTCAATCCTCAAACTCGATATGACAGAAATTGTATCCATCTTTTGCCAGCGCCTGATGTCGTCTTCCAATAAGCCATCCTAGAGTCCTTCAATTCTACCCTTTGATTCACCATCCGTGTCTGTATCAGAAGCATCCTCGTATTCCGGTTGAGCATTCAACATGGCCGATCCTGCAGATTTGGGAGTTGTCTGTAGTGGTGGCAACATCTCGTTGTTCTGCAGTACATAAACATTTTTGTTTATGGCAATGCACATACCAAAATTATCTTAATATTTAGCATATGAACATAAACATGCCTCGCAGAGCAGACCCCCGCATACTTCAAACTTCATGAAAGTATGAATTATTTAAAAAATGACTGCTGCAACTGAAGCACATGTAGGAGAATGCCATACACATTATAAATGCGGAAGTTGAGGCTACGGGACTAAGCTAGCCCAAATACCGCTCTCACGAGGAATTTGTACATGAATAAAACCCTACGTAGGAATGTACAGAACACCATCATTTGACCGTCCCATTTTACAGAAACAGTGACGAAGCAACACTATAGTGACAATTCTCCATCTCCATAGAAGTCGTCGTTAGTGTCATCTAAGTCTTTGAGCACATTATCTAGACTTACAATTGGCCATGGACGGGGTAAGTTTGGCGGAACCATAGGGAGTAGGTCTGGGGATGTGGATGTTGCTACAATCTCTGGAGTCATAGCTATAGACTCTGGAATCTCATTCTCCTCTGCAACCATATTTTGGGCCGAAACTAAGGCTGGATTCTTCAACAATACCTGCAAAATAGACAATGTAACCTTTTCAATATAAAGACACAAAAAGCCAAACCCAATTCAAGCATCCTACACATGCCACCAACCACCACTACTCACGTGCACGATGAAACGTTTTCCCCTTGCGATAATTGCAAGCGGCCAGTCAAGCAAAATATACATCACCTACAACCCACAATATCGATGAAAGCTTCTCACATGGACAACCCTATCAATCTGTTGTGATTGTACATTCCGCAAGACCCTACCTTCTTTGCTCAGGCATGGGCCACTCAAGGCCTCGCTCATCCAACACCATTCAGGGCCTCACTCATCCACACCGCCACACTTAACCCTGGCTGCCCTCTCTCTGCCCCGAGACACTCTCCCACCTGGCACACGCAAACCCCACCCACCCGACTCCCTGCTCTCGGCCCCGAGACTGCTTGCTGCACCTCCTCACGTATGCAAACCCCACGCACCCGACTCCCTGCTTCCCTCACGTATGCNACCTCCTCACGTATGCAAACCCCACGCACCCGACTCCCTGCTTCCCTCACGTATGCAAACCCCACCAACCCGACTCCCTGCTCTCGGCCCCGAGATTGCTTGCTGCACCTCCTCACGTATACAAACCCCACCCTCCCGACTCCCTACTCTCGGCCCCGAGACTGCTTGCTGCGCCTCCTCACGTATGCAAATCCCACCCACCCGCTTGCTGCCCCCCTCACGTATGCAAACCCCACCCACCCGACTCCGTGCTCTCGGCCCCGAGACGGCTTGCTGCACCTCCTCACGTATGCAAACCCCACCCACCCACCCGCTTGCTGCCTCCCTCACGTATGCAAACCCCACCCACCCGAATCCCTGCTCTCGACCCCGAGACTGTTTGCTGCACCTCCTCACGTATGCAAACCCCACCCACGCGCGCGACACCCTTTTTCATGCACCCCACCCATGTGATGGAAAATTGACTATTCCTCGCAACCATCCCGACTTACTGGACAAACCTTCCACTGAAAGATGTTGAGGTTCTTACCGATGCCGTTGTGCTTGCGGGTGCTTCAGTTGTCGCCACCGATGTGCTAATGTCCACCATTGCGGAGGGTTCGTGGCTCGCTTCCCTTGCAGTGCTTGCAGACGATGGGGGTTGTGAAATGCTGTTTCCTCTCTGCACAACGTCTCCTCTAGTCTGGCCACGCCTTGACCGGAGATTGCAATCCATTGCTGCCCAATCCGTCACCCCAAATCCAGCAGTCCAATGCACCGTAAACAGGCAAGGCGGCATAAACTTGTGCTTTTGTAAAACGTCAAAGTCGCGGTGAACTGCGCGTGCTCTATTGCACTTCCTGCGAGAACCGCTTAGGAGGGGATTAGGGTTCAGAGCCGCCGGCGTAGGCAATCCCCCTAGATTGTACGAAGGGATCTCCTTGACCTCCGCCAGTGGCCGCCAAGGACTCCCTGTCCTCGCAAAAATCCGATTCCTTTGAAGACACCCGGCGATGCCCGCTGAGGTCAGCTGGTCTTCCTAGCGTCCAGGATTCCAAACAGACCCCCGTTGGAACATGCAGTTCCAATGTCAGCAAGTACAACAACTAGGACGCATTTCATCATTTTGTGTCAAGAATTACAAAATTATGCCGTCAAGTATCCATGGATGCACGTATCCTAACTGACATATATTGAGTATGTTTTTAGATATCATATGTCTTAAATTAATATTGTGGTAATAGTCATTTTTTCTTTTTTAAGCGCCGCCCACATCGTATGATGTACACTTCACATAATGAGTTGTAAATAGAAGACTGTATATCATTTATTCTGCAAGTACCGGACCGGTTCACATTCATTAGACTCTTCCATCCACAATATTTCATGCTGGCATGGTTAGTACGGCCTCCAGAACACTGCGCTGACATCCATACGTTAAAAAGAACATCACAAGCAAAGCAGGTTTTTTCTTGTTTTTGAGTTGATTATGCTCTGGAGAAACTTCTGTGCTACTTTTGTCTATTTATGTTTTGTAGAGTATGAATCATTAGCAAGACAGTCAATTTGATGGCAATTGTAAGGGTAGTGGGAGAGGGGGTTCCGATTTCATTTCCAGTTGCTGACCTCGGATATGCTGTTGTGAGTTCATCTCGATTAAGTGCTCGATTTCTTCTTGCTGAAAACTTGCTAGATATTGATGAGGAAGTGTTCGACAGTGCAAGTGGTGAGCTGACGCATACAATAGGTCAAGAGCCTGTTGTCGCTGGACCTGTAAGGCAATGGCATCTACGTCCTGGTAGGTATTTAGCTTACGGTTTACCTCAATGCACTGTAGGAGCATCCACTCAACATGGTACCATTGTAGTATCTAGCACTAGCAGTATCGAGAGAGCATCGTTGAAAACCGTTAAAATTGAGCTCGGCATAGAGATCATTGACATTGGAAGTGATGATTCTGATGGTTCCTCACCCCCACACAAACTTCTAAAACCTACTTTGTCTCCATCATGTCAAGGGCGTAGTATAGTCCGATTTCCTTCTCCAGGCTTAGTGGCAACATTCCCATCTTCTATAGGATCCTCCATAATATCATGTTTACGGAAGTTGGTGAATACCAAGGGCTCTCGGAACCCGTTCAAAAAGGTCGACTGGAACACAATACGAGTTTGTGTAGTTCAATTTGTCCCACCTTTGTATAACGGTGATGTGATTTTTGAGTTACTAGCACTCGGGGATCAGTCTGTGAGTTCAACTCAAGCTAAAGGTCTTACGGGAATGGAGAAACAATTTGACGGTCATGTCTGGTCAAACCTTCATACGACGCATATCAAGAACACAAATGATTTGACGTTTCGCTTGTCATCCTGCGTAGGCCATCTCCGTTGTGACAATCCAACTTGTGATTACCTATCTAGGCAGCACCGTGTAGCCTCCATTAACAAGACTGAATGGGATGGTTGTTCTCCTGTTCCATTTGAGGTTGGTGCTATTCCTCCGTCAGATTCCACTATCACCTGCAAGATGTGCACAAATGTTCCATCCTGTGTCAGTGGTTGTCCTGCCAAAGTGTATTATGTGGTTGGGATAGAGGACATGACTCGGGCTTGTGTTCATTTTGGTACACACAACCATCCTGTCAAGGATGGCGATTGTCAGGATTCCAAAGAAAGAAGTCGGTCTCTAATATCCGATCAAGTGCAGCGGAATCCATCTGGGACGAATTCTTCTATCATCATGGAGGCAAGCAAGGAGTTTCTTGGTGAGATGCTTCTRTGACCTGAAGGAGTGCAGGCTACACAGTTTGGAATTGAAGAACTCACGCCGGTTCTTGAGAAGTGCAAGTTCATGAGCTCTCCAAGTATTCGAAATGAAGTTACGTCGTTCAAGTACTTCCGCCGTTTTGGAGTCATGGATAGCATCACCAAGCTCCGTGGTTGTAGCAACTGGGCTTTTGTTCAGGAGAACAAATTTCCAGGGTAGGGATCGGACACCGACAAAGTGTTCATGTTCAAGATATCAGAGGTTGGACTTGGCAGTGGTGTGGACTTAGTAACGTGCATGCAACCTGGTGGTGACTTGGAGGATGCTTGGATAATGTTTGACCACGTTAAGCAAGTCAAGCAATGGACCACAATTGCTTGTCATGTTTATGACGCGACCTACTGCCGTATTATGAGTATTGCAATTTGTGATATGCAGTCAGAAGATGTTGTTGCGCAGTGCGCCTTCTGGAAAAATTTGAATATTGTCATGGGGAGACATGGTATTACGTTACCCTACTTCAAGGGATTCATGGCGGATTCAGCGCAAGCAAATTGGAATGCAGTGCGAATAGTTTATGGAAGTGGAGACCCAACCAATCCCATGCCCAATAGAGAACGTACCTGCTTATTCCACTAGACTCAGTCGATGGAGAAACATACGAAAGCTGACATTCGCAGTGACCTGCAAGATCAACATCGACAGCTCTGCAAGCAATAGAAGAATGCTAATTCCCTAGCGGAGTCAGAGATTAGGTTTCATGCGATTCGAACGTGGTGGCATTCTTCTGGAGCCACAACACAGGAGGGACTTCGCCGTCTGGAGTTATGGTTAGCGTTTTGGCACTTTTGTTACAAACAGTGGGGAGCATTCATGGACACTGTAAAACTCCTGAACTCTTTATTTTTTGTTCTCACATTCTTTTCTTAGATGCTGCATTACATGTTCGTGTGTTTTGAATCGGCATTGTTTATCCAAGGTCAAAATTACTTGTTGTCTGTAATATTCTGAGTACCGGCTAGCCCTAAACCATCTATAGTCTCCGTGTTCAATAGCCCTAACCCGGTATTTGTGGATCAGGGACTCTCTGAAGATGAGCTTTTGAATGTTCCTACTTGCAACCTTGCGGAGACGGTCCACAACAAATGGATGCAATAGTCAAGAAAGCGAGGTTCTGATTTGTACGTAGCTACTATAGATGACTATATTCGTGCATTCATGCAGATGGTAAGATACTACCAATTTTTGAAAGGGGAAAGGCTAGGAAATGGTCCTGGAAAAGAAAAGTTGTCGCTTCGTGTAGCACAAAGGTATGCTCAACGTACTGGTAATCCCAAAGGATTAAATGATGCCATGGCATCTGTTCTAGAAGTTGGAGAATACTGCATTAGAGTGCCTCATCTTGAGAGGGAGGAGGTATTTAGATCTGAGAAGCAAATGCCAAATCTGCCACCTAGATCTGAGCTTGATTCACATCGGCCCGACAAAGTGAATTTTCCTCGACCTCGTGTAGAAACAAGGTCCACTGCAGCACGTACATATGTGCAAGTGTTGGACATAATTACAGAAGAAACGTGGTCTGACGTAGATGAAGGCAATCCAGTGGAGTTGATGGAGTCCCCTAATCCTATGGCAATTCCTATAGTCGTGGAGACCTTCCAAGTGAAAAGCGTTCAAGAAACTGCTTGTGACGAGTTTGCATGGCATATTGCTTGTTTGAGCAAGACATCTTCAAAGGCGTGTTTTGCATTGCAGGCCATTACGCGGAAGAAGTGTGTTGCCAAAATAGTATAAGACAACAAAGCAACCACTGCACCTACTTATACTGGAAGCATGGACAATTACCGGAAGAATCGAATTGAGAGGATGCAATTTTTCTTCTGCAACGACGACATTTCGCGGTGTGTGAAAGGTTCAAGACGCAAATGGGTTCTTTCTAAACCAGAAGTCCGAGACATTTGGCCGGTGAAAGTTGGAACTAATCTTTCTCCGAAAGAGATTCTAGATCTTCAGAATGCGGGGTTCCGACTTCCACAGCGTCTTGAAATCTCTCCACGTAGGCTATTTGGAAACCTTGATCCACCTCATGATGTTTCGGAAATTGAAGTTCCATAGTCAGCGGATGAGCATCCCAGTACACGGTCAGGCAAGAAGACTCGAAGGAATCCTAAAGCACCCACAACAAAACAAGCTAACAACTGTGCTTTGTCCCTCACGCTAAAGCCAAAGGTTTGTGAAGTTACTATGGTCCCGCATCCGGGCTTTGGATGCATAATCACCCTTGATTCAGGTACATCACCAGCCATTCAGCAGTACCTGATTACTGTAAGTGCATTTCCTGAATGCTCTTGCCCATATTTCAAGGACATGTCCACCAAGGCTTTAGGAAAAAGAGGACAATGGGCACATTGCAAGCACTTGTACTTCTTGTTCGTAGTTGTTTGCCAGTTAGATGCAGAAGTAGATATTTTCATTCATGCTCCAAGCTTCAGTTTTAACGAAGTGAAACATCTTCTTGAGAGCGGTATCTTAAACTTGAAGTCCAATTAGTACATGACTGTAGATGTAGACCTTCGGCACTTATTTAGTGCTGAACACCTCTCGGTGATGTGTATCAATTTTTGTTTCATTTAAGAATTATAGTGAGACTACAAGGGCCACTATTCAATTTCAAGTCTACTACTTAGTCTAATCCCTTGAGTATTAGCATGAATGATTTTCCGTTCTCTACCTCATAGTATGATACATGAATTTCTTTCAGTATTGAATATTTTTAGAGTGTCATTCATATTGAACATAAAGAAATGCCAAAAATTCTGACCACACCTCAGCCCTACACTACAAGAAAATGGGGTCAAACGTGACTGCAGAACAATGACTTCTAGTCCGGAATGACTGAATAATGACTGCAACTCTCTAAATGCACCTGCCGGGCCAGCGTCCAAGTGTCGCAGTCATTCTGCAGTCGCCGGAATGACTTCAGGATGAGACTGGAACAACGGATAGTATTCATCCACGGGGTTTCGTCGACAGCGTTGGGGGCAGGGTGACAACGGGTTTAGGAATTAAATTGAGTCTTCAGAGTCCACTGCTAAATGACTACAATTACTGCATCATGACTTCACTGAAGAACGTCTGAAATGGTAAGGGCGCTTTCCTTCTTTTCAGTACATGCTGAAAGATGGCTGACATGGATGCGTAGTCTTCTTTTACTTTGTATCCTGCGGTTTAAGGACAGAACATTGCAAGTGTTTAGGGTGGAAATGTGAGAAGGCAAACCTTCATTACAGGATGCATCCAACGGGGTGGATGTCCTTACAATTAAATTCTTAAAATTATTTTGGCTATCGGTTATGTTTCTTACTGGTTATGTTTCAGGGTTTTAGGGGCTTCTGCTCTTGTATTTTTTGTAGTCATCTCTCTTTTTTGACAACGCGCATCTAATTTTGCTATATCTTTTTCCATTTTTGGGTTCAAATTTTTGGAGGCGACCGCTCCTATCTTTCTGTATTCCTCCCTCTTTTTTGACAACGGGAGCTAATTTTTATATATCCTTTTCCATTTTTGTTTTCATTTTTTTTTGGCTTCCGCTCTTTTTTTTTAGGTATTCAAAGCTCTTTTTGGGCATGGGCAGCTAATTTTACTATATCCTTTTCCATTTTTGTTTTCCATTTTTTTTCGGCTTCCGCTCTTTTTTTTTGGTATTACTCTCTCTTTTTGGGCATGGGCAGCTCATTTACCTATATCCTTTTTCATTTTTGTTTTCATTTTTTTTTTGGCTTCCGCTCTTTTTTTATTTGTATTTCTCTCTCTTCTTGGACACGGGCAGCTCATTTACCTATATCCTTTTCCATTTTTTTTTAATTTTTTTTTGGCTTCCGCTCTTTTGTTTTTTGTATTTCTCTCTTTTTTTGGGCACGGGCAGCTCATTTACGTATATCCTTTTCCATTTTTGTTTTCATTTTTTTTTTGGCTTCCGCTCTTTTTTTTTTGTATTTCTCTCTCTTTTGGGGCATGGGCAGCTCATTTACCTATATCCTTTTCCTTTTTTGTTTTCATTTTTTTTTTGGCTTCCGCTCTTTTTTTTTTTGGATTTCTCTCTTTTCCTAGGCACGGGTAGCTCATTTACCTATATCCTTTTCCATTTTTTTTTTTTTTTTTTTTGGCTTCCGCTCTTTTTTTTTTTGGATTTAAATCTCTTTTTGGGCACGGGCAGCTCATTTATATATCCTTTTCCATTTTTGTTTTCATTTTTTTTTTTGGCTTCCGCCTCTTTTTTTTTTTGGATTTAAATCTCTTTTGGGGCACGGGCACCTCATTTACCTATATCCTTTTCCATTTTTGTTTTCATTTTTTTTTGGGCTTCCGCTTTTTTTTTTTAAATTTCTGGTTTCAGTTTTTTTTTGGCTTTCGCTTTTTTCTTTAATTTTTTTGTATTACTCCCTCTTTTGGGGCAACGGGCAACTAATATTCCTATATTGAAATTATATGTGCCTTTGTCTTCTTTCAACACGAGATTCTCAACAACTCACACATTGGGTCCTGTGTACGTGGTTTAGGGTGCTGCTTAATTAATGGACTCCAGAATATTATGACAAGGCCTTCCGCAAAAAGCAAGTTCCCCCTTGACTGCGGCTACACGTCTACCAGTCGACCCGTTGATAGTACACAATGACTAAGTTCAACTTCTGAGCAACGCAAAATTTACTTTAGCGACTGTAAAACGACTATAATACTACGGTTTGAACCACTGCACTGTCATTGAACGGGGAATCTAAAGACAGTGAAGGCAGTCCAAGCTTCCAGGGTCCACAAATCAGTGCTAAGGGGAAAAATTCTGAGGGCCGCCTTTCTGAGTGCTGCACTGCTGGCTTTCATGACCCTAGTAGTCTTCATGTGCCAATAAGTTTTTTTCTACTAACAATTCAATTGCCCCTACTAAATTGGCTGCTTGTACAGGAAGGGGCCACCTTTCTAGAGCTCTGAGTCCTGCAGACTCCGTCGTTGTGCTGATGAAGGAATCCGTTGAGTCCAAAACTTCACGCTTTGCTCAAGCCTCCTTCCGTAATACCACTTTCCAGCCGGGCTTCTCTACAACATCCGAGAAGAACACTTATGTGGCTTGGCTTGGGAAAATAAATAGCTCCGCCATGAGAGGTAGCTTATGACGGAAGTTGACCATAAGGAAGCCCGCGTCGTCCCTAACGTAAGTTCGATTCCCACGACTGTCTTGAGGTTTCACCCACTCACAGCGCAACAAAATGATTTGTGTATGTAGTAATCCGTAATCCAGATGCAGGATGTCCTTCAACACTCCAACATAGTGCACTGTTGAGTCAACCAATGTTTCTGATGGCAATTCAAAAACGGAGGCCACTCCACTATTGTAGCTTACCAAGTGAGCGGTCGTCTTGTCTTCCACTCGAAAGTGGTTGCCATATGCCGTGATCCGGGCATACCTGGTTGCTCGTTGCAAAGGCTTCCGACTGAGTAACAACCGGTCCATGTCCTCTAGATTTCGTACATCCAACTCTGATTCCCGTATTGTATTTTCTATCTATTTAGATAGTGGTTTAGGGTTGCCATTGGAGGCTTCTTCATTTGTCTACTTCCTGCACACAAACAGAAACTCACATTCAAATGACACCCTGAAACTCTTAGTAATAGGAGAGCTAAAATGGACTTCAAAGGCATTCACAATAGCGACCTCATGCGGGCAGAAGGCTGCAACCTAGATCAGAGGTGACTTAGGTGACTGGAATGGGACTCGGTGCCGGTGAATTTGAAGTGACCTTGAAGTAGGCATCCGCACAAACGACAGGAAGGTGACAGTATCACTTCTTCCTGCAGACAGGGGTGCGCCAAGGGGCGACTTCATTCAAAAATAAGTGGGATGACATAAATTAAAGACGCTAAGGGGAACAGTCTTTTCTGCACAAGACTGAACATTTGAAATGCAGACATGGAGGTGAGGTAAATTACGTGTACAAGTCCTGCATAATTGAGACATTTGTGAGCACATAGTGGTGGGCCAAGTCCCGTAGTTCGGGACTCATGATGTACGGCTTCCCTGCGCCTTGCAATACTTCCTCGACATCACCATACTCTTCATCTTCATCCCACACACGTCTCTGCGTGGAATCAAGTTCCTGCAATTACTCAGTAACAAAGCCAATGCACTCGTCTTTTAAATACCCCTCTGCCATGCACGCCTCGGGTCGCGCCATATTCCTCACATGGTTCTTCAGAACTTTCATGTATCGTTCCACCGGATACATCCACCTCGTACTCACAGGGCCACACAAATCGAGCTCCCTTGCTAGGTGATATGGCAAGTGCGTCATAATGTCAAAAAATGATGGCGGGAATTCTATCTCTAATAATGCCATGCTTTCCGCCACATCCGCATGTAACGACGGAAACTCAGCCGGATTGTAAACCTTGGTGCACAAGCGCTTGAACACCTTACACATTCTCATGACTGCCATGCGCGGCCTAGGTTGGAGTAGTCCGCGCAGTGCTAAGGGCAGTATCTGCTGCATCAAAACATGGTAATCATGGGACTTCAGCCCACCGAAGATTTTTTTCCGAATGCACTTACCCAAGTCAGAAGAAAAACCACTTGGTGTTTTCAATGACTCCAGGCAGCGGGCAAACTTCTCGGATTCGTCTTCAGACAATACATATGCCGCTGGCGGCTTCACCATTTTCCCGGGCTTACGGGGGTTTGGTGTCAGCCACAAGTGACTTCGCACATTATGCCGCTGCAAGTCTCTACGAACCTTCACGGTGTCTTTCTTCTCGGTGATGGTCTTCAGAAAATTTTTTGCCAAATTCATTTCACAGTGCATGACGTCCAAGAGGTGTTGTATGAGAAGATATTGCGCATTGCACAAGCATTCACGTTGTCAATGTCAACATCCTCTCCAGACCAAGACATAACCTTGTGGAGCCGTGCCACTCAGACAAAACGGCCTGTATTTGGAAGGTCCAACAAGCTGCCCAGCTGTGATACGGTACAGCGACGCATTTTAGAGCAAACAACAGAGGACAGATTGTTTAAGGAACAGAGTTACACAGTCCAAGCCCCACCTCAAACGAGGGTGCACTAACTGTCACTCCTCAGTCAATTAATCGGGATCACTACTGCGAGGAGACACACAAGTGACTGGTACGCCACTGCAGACATGCAGAATGCAAGCATCGACATGCAGTTGACAGACTGTTCCAGACTCACTCTTCAAATACCTTCCTATACGACAATCTGTATAGACTGCTCAGTCGCTTCACGCCATGGATTTTAGATGGGTCCCCTATTGCACCCTCTCTATGACCTGCTGCTTTCCAAGCCTCGTACTCCAATGCATGCTGCATTTGCTCCTCGACTGTGACAGATCTGGGCTCCGGGCGATCTTCAATGGCCCCATTGAAGTGGTCTTTCATTTCTGGTGCTCTATATGGATGTCCGCTGGGCAACCACCTCCTTGTCCCTCCATACGTACACTTCCCGAGCTTTATGGAATGCTCGGCACCTAAATCTTGACCACACCATGGACACGCAGCATAACCTTGATGAGTGAATCCGCCTATTGTACTGTACCCCGGGAAATCGTGAATGGTCCAAAGTAGCATGGCGCGTAGTTGGAATGCCTTGGCACCCACGTCCTTTGTAATGTCATATGCTGGAACTCCACCCCACAGCTCTAACAACTCATCTACCAGCGGCTCCAGGTAAACATCAAATACCTCTAAAGTCACAGATTCCTTTCCCGGAATCAACAAGGCCAACATCAAGAAGAACTTCTTGGTGCATAGCCATGGTGGTAGATTGTAATTCAACAATATTACAGGCCATGTCGACCAAGAGGACCGGTTCTGCTTGAATGGATTTACTCCGTCCGCTGCTAGAGCAAAGTGCACATTTCTGGGATCACTTGCAAAAGACGGATCCACGTTCTCGTGGAAGTGCTGCCAAGCCTTTGAGTCACAAGGGTGTCGCACCAAACCGTCCCCGCCATCCCGTGCGCTCTTATTTTCGGAGTGCCACACCATCAACTTCGAGATTGCTGGGCTCCTATATAGTCGCTGAAGCCGTGGGATGATTGGAAAGTGACGAAGAACTTTCAGTGGCCAACAATGGCGTTCTTCGTCCTTGTACTTACGGCCACCGCACTTTGGGCAACAGAGTGCGTCCTCATGTTCGCCATGAAACAACACACATCCTCTCTCGCATGCATGGATTGTCTTGTACGACAAACCTAGCTTCATTGTCAAAGACTTAGCAGCGTGGTACGTTCTAGGCAATGTGTTTCCCTCAGGCAACAAGTGTCCGTGGAGAAGGCTGAAGAGCTCATTAGCGCAGTGATTGCTTACCCCATGCACAGAACACAAATTCATGAGCAGAATGGTGGCCGAGAGTTTGCTAGAGCGAGAGCCAGCATACAGGACCTCCATTGACTCCTCCAATGCGCTTGCATCAAAGTTTACATCATCCCTCGGGACACTTGTGCCTCTATCCGCGGCCATATCAGGTCGTTGTGGGCTATCCCTAAATTCTTCAGGCTCCACGCTGTCTCCATCATCCAACTCCATCAACTCGTGGGAGATCAGATCTGCAGTTGCAAACGCATCGCTCACCTCATGGTCCACTCTCTCCTGCGGTGTCTCCGTGTTCTCTTCTTCAAGAAGTGCCTGGCAGACCATTCCCTCCGTGTCAACAGTGACATTGACCTGCAGCGGTTCCTGTTGCTCGGGTTCCCAGAATTGTTGCTCCCACTCTTCGTCAGAGGAGTCTCGGGTGCCGGGACCTCTCCAAATCCGGCAATTAGGAGCTCTACCGTGTCGGATCAGGTGCTCTCGCACATTGTGGATGAACAATCTTTTGCGCCCTCTGCATTTTGTGCATGGGTAATGGATTTTCTTGACATTATACTGTAAGGCCCTCTACAGCTCCCTCATCCACAACCGGTCATCGCGAAGTCGCTGCCTGTGCTCGTCTGAGAGGGGCAGTCTGATAGGGATCATATTCCAACAGGAATATGAACGGAAGTGAACTCCTAATGCACAGACAGATCAATGGTCACTTTGTAGTTCGAAAGGCAAAAAATTGTAAGACAGGGCAAATAGGCCGTTGCAACACTGACCTGCAGTGCACTCCAGCTAAGATGAGTCCAAAGTTACTAACACGTGACTGCCGTTACTTACTATTGACTTCCACGACTGAATAGTCACTGATTATTGTCTTAGGCATGTCTGAGGTGATTTCTTCGTGACAACGGGCACCTTCAAGCACTACAACAAAGTGGGTATTTTATGACTGTGAAAATATGATTGAGGATGACTGGTGACTGCTCTCAATCATATTCTTGGAGGCCAAATTTTTGGAGAAAAAAAATGACTGAAAATATGACTGCCAGTCATATTTTGGTCTTGTATTTCACAAGTGTATAGTATACGGCCATTGGGAATGCCAAAATACTTCATAGAGAACAATGGAGAATATGTTTGGAGAACACCTAGTTATATAGGGCAGTCATGTTTTTTTGTCAATCATATTTTGTAGTCATATCTTCATGGTAGTGACATTCTTTTCTTTTGGGGCAACCCAAGGAAGATTTGGCCGGAGAACATATTTGGATAGAGCTCAGTCATATTTTTATCACAGTCATATTTTCTAGTCATATTTTTTTTGGGAGTCACATTTTGCAATTACGTTTTTTTGGTAGTAATTTATTATTCTCTTTTGGGCATCCCAAGGTTAATTTGGGCAAAAAACATGTTTGGAATGCGTGCAATCATATTTGTACATCATTCATATTTTGCGATCATATTTTTCTATCAATCATATTTTGCGGTCATATTTTTTTGCTAGTCATATTTTGCAATTACATTTGTTTGGTATTCTTTTTTTATTTTTGACGCTGCTCAAATAGAAGTTCGACCATCTCAGATTTTCCAATTGTATTTTGGCCATAGGCGTCACTCTAAAAGCTCAAAATATGACATTATTTCATACCTTTTACAAAGTTTTTTTCATGCTATGCCTACATTTTACAAAATTGGCATCCATCAATTTGTGGTGGCACATACCTATATTATTAGTTAGTTAGTTAATTAATTAATTAGAATGTCTTCTATGTTCTGTAATGGAAGTGGATAAAAATATGTTAATAGCAGAAGACCATACATGAGTTACTTCCCATCTTGTCCCATTCAATGGGACAAAGGAAGGATCTCAAAATGCCTATTAAACATGTTTTGGTTCCTTTTATTGGTTTTATTTCAAAGTGGACATATACATTTGGTACAACAAACAATCCTTAAAAGTAGTGCTTAAACATAAAAATTGATGAGTTCCTTAATCACATAGAGGTGTTGTTGTTCAAAGAACATATGACGTCGAGAGGACATAATTACATGTCCCACTTGTGCATGGGCAAATTGAGTGCCCAATGTGTCGTTCAACAAGCACTACCCATTTTGGTGACATCTTTCACACAAATGAAGCACAATTACATACTATATTCCTATGTGATATGCCAATAACAATGTTGTATAGTTAACATACCCATTTTTCAATATGAAAGAAAACTTTATATTTACTAYTCTTCAACACAATTGAAGAYTCACTCATCATCTGCATCGRARTATTGCARGTCSTCTACCTCTATGTCGTTTTGTCTGAGACATTGCAATGCAGTTGCAACCACATCGGCTTCTACTTCCATTGCATCATACAAAATGGGTGTTGTTGGTACTAAGTCTTCGTATAAGTTTGTGACTTCTAATCCTCAAAAATCTGTTGTCTTTTCTAAGGATATGCACTCCACTTTTGGCATTGCTTGATGTTGGAGAATGATCAAATACCTCTCGGGTCTTCACGGAGTACAACTTTCCATCCATGCTTAGCCTTATCCAGGGTAATAAAAACTTGCTTGGTGTAAAGAAGGAAGGCAAATGACTGTGCCAAGTATGGAATCAATTTATCAAAATTCACACTGGTGAACCTATACTCATCACGCTTCATGGTAACCCTATCCCCCTTCTTGTTTGCTACCACCCAATTGCAATAGAGGACCATGACCTCAAACTGCCCATAGTCTAAGGGTATGATTTTTTCCACCCATCCCACGTATTCCAACTCTGAGGTCTTCATGTTCTATCCTTCACGCCGCTCGACAGAGCTTTCGGATGGTTGCAGCTACTCACGAGTCCATTGTTGTTAATTGTTTCTCATAGTTGTAGACACAAATGTGGTTTTCAAATGCATACATGGAACGATATGACTTGGCTAGGTCATATGGAGGTAATATTAGAACTTTGACATCGTTTTGTACATGTTCAATCTCAACTTCCATGGCACGCACCACTGCCTTTGGAAACCAAATGTGAAACTCTTCATTGCACATTTCTATTGGATATACTATTYGGCTCTTCTTTTTTTTGTGCCTATATTATTCCCGATGTTGTTTGCGAGAAAACATGTCATCCTCTTATTTCCTAGTTCATACAACAATTCAATGTCAATTTATTTCAAAGTGTTGTTACATCACAAGGTTTAGTCATAAGTGCAATGACATTACCACTTCCAATCATAAATGCAATGATATTAGTCATATCATTGTTTATAGTCAAAAAATGCAATGACATCACTACTTCTAGTCATAAATGCAATGATATTACTACGTGTAATCACATTTGCATACACTTGTATTTATAGGGCAAAGATTTTACTATTCATGAAACAAAATAGTACAAGCTACAATCTTCTCATATGACCTTACCTTCTCCAATCTTCCAATGGTGCCGCATTATTCAACACAAACTCGTGGATACACTGTCGAAGGTCACATAAGAGGTAGCAAACCCGTCCACTACCTTCTAAGATTTCGTCATTCATTGAAGGATCTTCTTTGTCATCTTACACTCTTTAAGTGGTCATTGTGTACTCTTGCATGTACTCTATGCAAAATCCCAGTGCTTCAACCACAGCACACCCTTTAGCCATGCTTCCCTCTGGCCGAGCACGATTTTGTATATAACCTTTGAATGTCTTTAAATACCTTTCAATGGAATACATCCAACGTGTATGTACAAGTCTACAAATTTCTACTTCTTCTACAAGGTGGACAACTAGGTGGCTCATGATGTCAATAAACAATGGACGAAATTCTTTTTCAAGCATGCATAATGCTAGCACGGACCGCGTCTGACCTCAAATCAACAATAGTAGTGGGATCAATGGTTTTAGCACATATGCTCTTGAATATACAGCTCAACATTATTATTGCAATGCGAACCTCCTTTGCTAGCACAATGCGAACACATAGTGGCAACACTTGCTGCATGAGAATTGTTATAAAACACTCGAAATTGCCATGTCTTCTGTGTTGAACCATGAAAACAAAAACAAAAAATATTTTCTTAAGAATCTAACTTTTGGGTCTTGTACTTATCTTGTGTGAAATCATGTGGTAAAAATTTCATCAAGTTTGACCATATAGATTGGTGACTAACTCTAGTCATATTCCACATCAGCTAAAATATGACTCACATTAGTCATAATCCATGTCAACCAAAATATGACTCACTCTAGTCATATTCCACGTCAACCAAAAATGTGACTTCATGGAGTCATAATCCACGTAGGATTTTTTTCTTTTGCCCGGGCAGCTCAAGAGAAAGTCAAGCCTCCAAGGCTAGTCAACTTATACGCCATGTTGGCAAAAAAATGGCTAAATATGGCTAATTATATCTCCCAATGTACATGACTGCAAATATGAGTCATATTCCATATGACTCGTCAGTAATGACTGGATGCAGTCATATCGCGAGTCATCTACAGTGATTTTTGTGTGAGTCATGTATTGAGATTTTATGACTCACCGCAGTCATATTTTGCAGTCATAAAATACCCATTTTCTTGTAGTGAAGTCACTTCCGACTGTGTGTAACATCAAGTGCAGAATGAAGGCTGCGGTTTAGTGCATACCATTCACTTTTTTTCATGGACTTCTGGGTTCATGACTATTTCCATGAAAAAAGCAGCCTCTTAGGGTCTATCCCAATGCTTCATTTTTTATCTCTAGCGAAGTGTGCATTCAAGACAGCAGCAGTTACACTGAATATAGCCACCAACATTACCAGAGAACAGATTCATTACTGTGAATTGAAAATGACACTGCACAATAGACAGAGGCTGCCTTCATGATCCACACTACTCCATGAACCCTAACACTTCTGCGTATGAGAATTTTTTCTTCTTGCGCGCATTGGATGTGGAAGCTAAAACATTTGGTCTAGAACGCCCACCGTAAACGCGCTTCACCAAGTTCGACAGTGAGAATGTCCGCTTCGGGCAAACGACAGCAGAGTCTGTAGACGTTTGGCATGCTAAACCTCTAAGAAGTCAAGCTGACTTGGATTCGATGCATGCGCTACCCCCTTTTGGAACACTGTCTACAACGTCACCCGCTTCATGACTAGCCTTGACTACAGAACGGGCTTTTCCCTTACAATGCACGGACTCTGTACTGCTATGCAAGAAGTGCGGATCCTCAGTCATTGTAGCCACTGCTTCAGACAAATTTAGGTCTTCTAATTCCCGTGCGTCCGTAGGAGGAATGCGGATGATAGTGTCATTTGGAGGTGGAGTGCAAAATGGTAAGGGTAGGGCCGTCAAAACCGGTGATGGATGGTGATGTGGAGAAGATGGACCTTCACAGGGTGCGCGCTTGAACTTCATGTCCTGCATTTGTAGTTCCTTCCTAGTAAACAAAGAGCCTGCCTTCAGAACTATCTGCTTTGGCTGCATGACTTACCAGTTGGAAGTGGAACTTGAATTTGCAGAAYCCTTTCGCGAGGTCCTCACTGCAAATCAGCTTCTACTCTGAGAAGTGTGCATCATGCCTGCGAGGAGCTTCGACAAGTTCCACGCCTGCGTTATCTCGCTTTCTGGAATACCCATGCGGCCCCGCTCGAACTATGGCATCAATCTTCACTTGTCTTGTGACCGCTTGGACCTTCTTCACCATACTACGCGTCGCCTGCGGACTTTTGAGTAAGTCCGACACAACTTCAGTGGCCACTGCCGGAAGTCACTTAGTAGTTCATGTCACTACATGTTGACATTGAAATGACTTCCCTTACTGAAATGTCAGGCGCAAATGGCAAAGGAAGACTAACAATTCGGAGCCTGGGACGTGAGCCTTCGAACACCCCACTTCTTTTGAAGCCTGAGCCGTGGCCTGCCAACATTCCAGAGAAATGTACGTATTAGTTGCGGAACAAATGCTTAAGAAAAGGTGGAGAGATTCGTGCACATATAGCCTCCTTCAACTGCGAGGACAAAGATTCTGCTTCCCATTCTTCCCGTTGGATCTTGCAACAAAGAATTAGGCTCTAGATTAACACGGGTGGACTAGAACATGTAAAACTGAAAATGCGGCTTGGAAGTCAAGTCCGGCGTTCTCCAGTTTTGCTGCAGGAGCGCACAACGTTGCTGGTTGAAGGCGGGAGCGGGTTGCATTCGCGAAGTTGGCACACTTCAGAAGTCTTAACGCGCCTCTGCGTGGAGGAATCGTGGCGGACGATCAACTTCGCCGCTGCAGGGTGCTCGCACAGCATGGAGGACGGAGCAGAGACCCCATCGAGCCCACCTCATCCGAGGACGCCTTATGAACTTCTGCGGGACGCGAATGTGGCCATCGTGAACAAGGCGCTTGAACCTGTCCTCCGAGCCAAAGCGGATTGGTGAGTGAACCTCTCTTGCGATCGGCCTTGAACTTTCAGTTGAAAATGGGTGGGTATCGGAGTTTTGTGGAAGGCGCAGTGATCGCATGACTTCCTTCTACCTTCATACCTCATGACGCCAGGAGTTGAGCATGGACGGACTTCTCAATTGTGAAGAGGGAGGCTTGGAATCCGAGATTATGCGTCACTGTCTTCRTTGAAGTTTCGGTCAGAATTGTCAGTAAAAGGGTCACAGCAGCGGAGGTAGGGTTTAACGGTTTGCTGTCATTAATTGGAGCGCCGTTTTTGAGCTTCCTTGCCCCATAGTTCTGTTGTAGTCTACCAGAAGTCATGACACGTTACGCGGTAGTTCTTCTGGAGTTGCATTCAGTTGTTTCTGAGTTGTGTAGAGGTTGTGCTACAGTCGGTGTGCAAAACACAGTGCACTTGAAACTGGATACCCTAGGTGCGCGCCACGTGGAATAGCACTTTGCACTTTGGTCGGCCCTTCACTGTGGACAATGGCACCCTGAACCCTAACCCGTCACCTCTTTTTCTTTAGTTCGCTTATGCAGATGTTAGTTTTGTCAGTGGTTGGGCCTCGTTGAAACTTCCCCAAATGTACTGCCTCGTGCGTGATTGAGAAGCTACTGCTCATACGATTGCTTGGACTTCGAATGCAGTGATGAGTACGACCGGAAAAAGAAAGGAAAAGTTGCTGACACAAGTGGGAAGACAACAATTGGAGCTACAGCCGGAGTGTCTAGGCGGCGGGGCCTTCGAGGAAGCGGAAGAAGAAAGAGCCTCAGCGGAAGAGTGCAGGGCGCAAGAGTTCTTTCAGCCACCGAAATGTCTAGCGGCTGCAATTCTTCCTCTGAGGCCACAGAGTCCAATGACGAGGCTCTGGCACAAGGTATGATGCACCTAGCAGTAGCTTGTTCACATGTTCAGCAACGATCCAGGAAAGAGCTCGCTGCCACAGGTAACTTGTTTCACGCTCACTCGATTTGGATTTAGGGTTCAGTGAAGGCGGTTGGAGATTTCGGAATGTGTGTAAATGGAGATTGTTTGGTTGGCATTGCTGGTCTTCCATGCGCAATTGCATTCCTCCCTGTGTCATTCACTTCTGTTTCTCACGGTGTGCCTGCATGGTTCACGGTATTCCTGATCCAARGACATAGGAATTTCCGCTGAGTACGCAGAAGCACACCTTCTGCTCCCCTTCTGTAATGCGCAGAATTGAAAGACGATGCCATGGACTCCAGCGATGAGGAGTTGGAGGAAGAAGCACCGCTCGTGGATTGGAGGACCAAGCGGAAGAAATTACCAGCCGCTGTGCCATGTCCCATGCAAATTCCTGCACCCCAGCCAATCACGCAAGAGCGACCACCTATGGGAGGATCATATCCCGGGAACTGGTCCTGGGTCCCARGGCAGTGGATGCAACAGCAACCCAGTTTGCCGGCACCTCCTTGGTCTGCTGGTTCGTGTGATCCATTCACGGGTGGGTGGTCCGTGAATGCTCCTGCTGCTTCCCAAGACACAGAGGACAGACTGTCAAGGCGGAAGAAGCGCACTGCCTACGAGATAGGGAGTCACAACCGTGTAACAGCAAGAGCAAAGCCGAATCGCGTGTACGTGCACGAAGGCAAGGAGGTAGATGCAGCTTGCAACGGGAAGAATGCTTGGGACGAGGCGGTGCGGAATTTTGTCCCCAAAATCTTGGACTTGAGCGTTGTGGAGTGGTCAAAGTAGAAGCCGGATTCATTCCGGAAATTGAGAGAGGTTTTGGACAACAAATTCGAGTATTTGGGCCATCCCCTGAGTATGATAGGTTTCCGCAGAGGTATAACAAGATATATGAAATCTGAGAGGTCAAGATTGAAGGTCAGATGTTTGAAGGGGCAGATAGAATGCCCCATAACCGTGAACGAGGACCAGTGGAAGAGGCTCAAGGCGTACTAGGAAACACCGGCCCAGCAGTTGAAGTCCCAGAAGATGGCGGTTGCAAGGCAAAGCGTCAGGAATTCAAATTTGGTTGGCCGCAGAGGCAAAGGGGCAAAGGAAGTAGCGATCGTGACTGAACCCCGTGGCAGCCTTCTCATGATTTCCCGTCTTTTCATGCACAGGTAGTCTCTTCTATGTCTTCCTGCAGCTTGCAATTAAATTGTCTCATGATTGAATCTTGAAACTCATGCTGGTTTCATCTTTTGGATGCAGAGAGAAGGTAGGTCAAGCAGCCCCAAGATCACGGACCTTGCGGACGGCATGCGTGGTTTTGGTATTAGTTCGGTAAGTTTCAATTGTGGGTTTGGCTGCTTTCCACTCCCAAGAGTGCACATTCACTTGCTGCTATTGACCTCTCCCGATACTAAAAATGAGTTTGCTGGAGTCTTCTGACTTTGGGTGTTGTACGAGGCACAAGAAGTGCCTGCAGAAGGCTGGAACTTCTCACCTTCCACTGCGGTGTGACTCTGCCGGATGTATCTATTGTATTAAAGTGAATTGACATCCCTGAAGTCGTGCCTAGGATGCCTCTCTGAAATTGTGTGGTTGCCCTCATATCTGTTTCTGACGTTCTGCCTTCCAGCGTTGTGTGGAAGTGAGGTAAATTACATAATGGACTCGTGCATGTCTACTCGATAAGTCGTGTGCGAGTTAGACATATTTGTAGCACTGGATGAAGGTTCCTACCGTGACTAGGGAATGACTGCTGCGCAACAACTGAATAACTTGTTGTACTCTGGTGCATTGTTATGCGCATGAAGTCTGTGGTTGCAGGTGACCCGGCTCTGCGATCAGTTGTGGAGTTCTTGAAGAAGGACGTGGATGTCAAGTTCACCCAAGTGCTCGCCACTTCAACAACCCAGTCGGCAACAATAGACCAATTGCGTTGTATGTTCCAGAGCTACATGGGGAGGTCCAAGCATGAAACGCAAGACAGTCCATGCATGACCGAGTCTACTTTGGAGAATCAAGAGTCCGAAGGGGCGCGTGAAGCAGATGCTGCGGGTGTGCTTCCGAATTCGTAGGAGAAGGTGGTTTCGATGTCCGCAGTGGTGGACCGAGGTCAGCTCCAGACCAAGTCGAAGTCTGACGTGGATGTCGTGGCAGGGGCGCAACTTTTGAGGCTCCGGACGACCGCAAGGAAGGCTGACATCACACTCTCTTCCGACGACGATATGGTTTTGCAGGACCAACTGGTCCGTGGCACTTCACCGCGTTGGAAGGTGTTGGACCGGGATGTTTCACCTCCTCCAATGGTAATACTTGTCACTTTAGTGAGCCCAGTGCCGTCCGCAAGTGTTTTACCAGAGACCTTGGCTAACCCGCACCTGCTTGTAGATCCCCGTAGGAGGGAAGACCTCATCCAAGCAGTAGTCACCCAAGATGGCGAGGCTCAACCGACTAGTGGCAGTGAGGGTAGTCCAGTAGAGAACGATGAAGCTGTAGGTGGAGGACAGGAGGGGAGGAGCCCTACGTCAGACGCAGTTGAGGACGCAGTTGAAGTAGATTCCACTGTTGAAGGTGCTGCCAAAGCTGCAGTCCCAGCTGCGCCTTCGAAGAAGTATAGGAGACCTCAGAAGTCTCCCGCAAAGGTAACCCCGTCTTTAGAGGTTCCCATGTGTTTTTCCTTTGAGGTGATGCCTTTCAAGTCAATAACCGAGCTACTGCTTGATCGGTTTTGTGGCCGAATTGGGGGGCAGGGCAAGTTGATTGTTTTCAATGTGCAAGGAACATTACTAGACAGTAGCTTGCTTGTAGTGCCAAACCGAAATAGTAGAATACGTCCAACAGTCAAAACTGCAGTTTGTAGGGTGGTATTCAGGCCGTGGCTGAAACCCTTTTTAGCCCGTTGTTTCATGCACTTCACAGTGGCATTCTAGGGCAGCAATAGTGCTGCTTGCTTGGACGATGTTATTCCAACCATGCTGTCCGGCTTGAGACTTGGCTTGCATGCCGGGCCTTTATTTGTTTGGGCTTCCAATTCTGGCTCAGTTAGTGTGCTTCCCGATGGAAAGCCAACATCTTGTGGGAAAGACTTGGGCCTAGTGTACTCAAAGTGGCCCACGTTCAGTGCAGAAAACACAGTAATAGTGGACAGTAAGAGCAGTCGAGTACTATGCAATCCAAGTGCAAATGTCCTAATCAACACTTCCTTCTATGTGAAGTGGCTGCGCACTTTGGCTGACGACAAGGAGTACCTGAAATGCTACCTGTGGCTGTTGTTGGAGGCAATAGCCAAATCCGCAGACATCACCTCCTTTCGAACCAAGTATCCCAAATTGGTCCCTGAATCCATGGCCAAAATGATACTGAAACGCAGAAGTGGAGCCCCCTCTGAATTTCTCAACATTGTGGAAGGTGAGGGGACTAGCGGACCACTAGGTTGCACTAGAAGTGCGTCCCCTCACCTTCAGTTCATTGTGATGCCTAACATGTTTTAGGTGTGCATGCAGGGAAAGACGCAGGAGAGAGACCAGGAGCAAGGCCACAGCTGCCATGGACAAGAAACGTGAGGGATCATCAAAGAAGGTACGATCACGGTTTTAGTATAGTCCGTTTGTTTCCCACGCAGTATTTGGCTCGGACGGTGCTGTCACATGGTTGTTGGAAGTGTTGTGCCTCTGCAATTGCATGTGGACTTGTCAGCCCGTCTCCCGTACTTGGAGGCATTTCTATTTTAGCACTTTCTCTCTCTTGTAGTGGGCATTCTCTGAAACGGTGGAGTTGCGCTCGTGTCTGTTTGAAGTTGCATGGCAGTGAATGTGCACTTGTTCTGGGAAAGAAGTAAGCTTGCAGTCACGTGTATGTCACTCAGAAGTGATAGTGAGGTGTCTCACAAACTCTGTCATTGTTCATGCACCCTCCATACTGTAGGAATCCTGAGGTTTTTTCGTACTTGTGCCTAGCAGTTCAACATGGGCGATGAAGTCTTCCTCATGAACCCCCGTGCCGTGAGGTAGAAATTGGCTACCGATACCGTAAGCGGATTCCCGGGGCAGCAGCAGTTCCACTTCAAGGACATCCCAGAGTCGTGGTTGAAGGTGGACGTGCGCGACATTCTCCAATCTGGTGTGCAGCTCATGTACCCCAATGAAGACACGGATCAAGTTGTGATTGAAGACGCTAAGGGTACTGCTGCCATATGGGATCAGAAGTATATAAAACTTTCCAATTGACGTACACCTTCATTTGTTGGCAATGAGGGCTTAGGGTTGGCTAGTTGGGAATTGAAGACACTCTTCCAGTATGGAGGCAGCCTTTGTAGATGCACTAGACAGCTTAAAGTGTTCCTATCTTTTTCAAATGCATGAAACCCTTTTCAATTGTGTTGTTCTTTGCATTTGGTCATGGTTGTGATGGTCAAGTTCAGGACGGCAAATAGGTAGTTACATTCTACTGAAAGTGTGGGACGAGCTTCTTCGAAAAGCTCCCATGTTTGTGTCCGTCGTTTTAGATTCCATGTGCAGTGAGTCATGTGTCCCGAGCCGGTCCTCCAAACAGTGACCTTCCTACGGTGTGGATCCCTGACCAACCTCCTAAACCATCACTGCTTTGCGAGTCCAGTACCACTGATGGTTGATTAAATTAAACCGCACTTGACTACAACTTCACTAGTGAGCGACTTGTATGGAACTGTCCCGTGACTACCCCCATGAGCATGAAGCCCCTAGTCGTCTTCACTGTTGAGTGAGCATCACTGGAAAATGACTGCAATATCACTGTGGAATGAGCGGCCTACAATCCATTCCTAGATACTGTTGTGACTACACGATGACTGCGTAATGACTAGACACGTGTCAACCCATCGGTCAAACAGGTTGCATTTTCTCAACTTCGGAACGACTATGGAATGACTTCCACCGTGGCAGTCCACGTCAGATTAATCAGGGGTCATCCATCACTTTGCAGTGACAGTGGAATGACTGTCCACTTGACTGTCTCGTACTGGCCGTGGCACCTCGGTGGCCATTTCTTTTAAGTCCTTTTCTTTTAGAGTGAATCCGTCCTCTTTCCCATCCATTGTTACATCTAGCGCTTCAGTGGATGGTGATAATAAGCCTGCAGTCATTTAAATCTATGACTTGTCCACAATGATTGCAGGACCCTTTAGTCATTCTGCAGTCATTGTGGTCCGAAATGACTGCTGCGCAGTCATTTATCGCAGTCATTTATGCACTCGTTTTTTTGTAGTGCTATCTAATGCATCTAACCTTATCCATAAATATTTTTTTCATTAAGATGGTATGACAACGGAAGAAAATGATGCATACGCTGGCCACCCTTATAGTGCCTCTCGGTACCGAGAGGCACATGGGGATTGAAGCAGCCATGCATAGGAAACACACCTATTTTTTAGAATCGACTGAAACTTCATAATGCTTGGATTCCATAGCTGACCAGCACACTTTGTTCTCTCGCACTCTAGGTCCACACAWTTGAATGTAATGAAGAGGAGTACTGAATTTTGTGGGCATACTTAGCAACATCGTAGACGCTTATGAAGTTTGTCAATTACTCTATCATTATTGCAACGATTCCTCAGTGTAGCACCAAACATGTTTACAACTACATTAGACTTATCCACCCTACAGGTAGTCATGAAATAGTAATTCTGTTTTTAGATATAAAATCCGAATCTAGATCTGAAGAGAACAAGACACACCCTCGAACATGGTCTGCACACATGTGGGAATTGGTTTAGATAATGAATCAATTTTGTACACATGAAATATCGCTGAACTAGTTGGTAACGACCTCCCTCCTACATTTTCATTCTATAGCAAGGAAATGCTAGGATAATCCCATGCATTTCAAATACCCATGTTTAACAAGTTCAGCACCTGCATTCACTGTGGTTAGAACCTTAAGTATGGTAATAGGGCAGCAACGGCGGTCATAGATTGACGTGGACTCACTCCGTGTACAAGCGAGTCCAAAACCGCAGTGCTGGCTGGTCCACGGTGATAGGCCTAATACCACGGTTATAGGATCACGTGAACTTTTTATGTGTGTTTTCTAGCTTGGAGTCTACGGTCGTCTGTTTACAGTGACAGCCCTACATCGGTGGTCAGAAGTTGCCCCCTAAACCCTAAGTTTGCATGTAAACCGGATGTCGACGGTCTTCACTCCACGGTAATAGGGCTACAATGATGGTAATAGGTATGGATCCATACTATTGTTGTCTTACCCTTAAACTGCAATGAAGGGTAAATTATCAAAAGACATTTGTTCGTTCCATAATTCATTAAATTCTTAAACCCTGAACCCTTAAGCCATGTGTTCATACATGTCTAACATATTTTCATACGCAATGCATAGTTTGATATTCTTCCCAAAAATGCAAAGGTATACACAATAGTAAAAGACACTGTAATTTCTAAGTTCCATGACTCATTCAATGAAATCCTGTATATACTAATCCCGATTTGTCAACACATTTAGGTGCACTATGATATAACAAATAACCTTGCCTCCCCGCAAAATTCTACCCTCATAGTTCCCCAATAGGAAGTCTTCATCCACGGTTTTGCAACAACAATTCCCTAAACCGATTTCGTTCACCTAATTTCAAACATTAGAATCCTTCACAGCATATGGTGCAAGACCCTAAAACATTTTTGCACATGTACACGTAGTAATATAGCACAAAGACCCTTTGTTAGAATTTAGACCTTGATTCATTTGTAAACCTAACGTTTTTATTACCCTAAAATATGTTGCTTTATCCAAGAAGAGGCCCAAAATTTGTAGCAAAGTTTTCAAAATGACCACCAGAAAAAATGAACCGCCCACAAAAAAATTTCACCTAAACAAGTCAGAAAAAAGAACTAAAGTGAAGCAATCCATGCTCCACGCTTCAATTCTACGCTCTACGCTCCGCGCTTACACTTTACGCTCTACGCTCCGCGCTTACACTTTACGCTCGTATACTAGCTTCGTTGGTTTCGGAATTGCGAGGGGTTGGTTCCAAAAGAAATGACCTTTGAAAAAATGCAGGGGGAGGTCCCGGGACAGGATGGCGTAGAGGAGGGGGTGGTTCAATCTAGTTAACAAAACTTCTACGAGTGCGACCTACTCTTCAACTTCTCCATTGCTTTCAACAACTCCGGCCCTCGACTGTATCCGCTATTGTTTCCGGATCTCTCGCATGCAATCTCCCGCAATTTCTTCTTGAGGGACCTCTGCTCCCACGCGTCCCACAGACGCCGAGTAGAATGAACGCGGAATTCTTTGCCATGTGTCTTGCTTTGCCGTCTTGCCGCCAAGATTGGTGGAGCACGAGGAGGCCGTGGAACATTACAAGGAGTCACCCGCTCTTGAACGATGCAATTTTGTGACGGTACTTTCCGAAGCTCTTTGCCACAAATGGGAATGGACTTAGAAGTTCCACCCACATCCTACAGATCCAACGATATGAGATATTAGGAATCAAATGTTAACAAGATAGAATGTCGAAGAAACAAAGTTAATTTTGTACACACTGAAGAGTAAGTTCCATACCTCATCCATTTCATCGTCATACAACTTCCTTAGTGTGGTAGCGTTCACAGATGATGGATCCCAAGCTGAAGTGGACTGTGGATGGTGTTTGAGTGGGGAAGGGGAGTTCACCATACTTTTCTGGCACTTCCCCCCATTTGGAGGACTGTCTACAACGTCCTCATCCACGGCCTTCACCGAGAAGTCCATTGTTGACCGCGCGGTCACTGCAGAGTACATGATGTTCCCCAATCCACTTTGTGATATGGCGAATTGTCCATAGTCAGAGAATGAATCAATTGAGGCGGTAGATTTGTTGTCACAACCAGTCTGAAGGATTGGACTTAGACGACCTGCCTGTATACAAACATATAAGATGTCTATCAAAACAATGCTTGTGGAATGAAAGAATGTCGAGGCTAAACACGAATTGTTAACAACTCTCAAACCAATGACTATCAAATACCAATGTATTAGTGTATTACAAAGGTACCTACAGAAGATGGCAAAGCCTATAGGCCTACTCAGTCACTCCACTTTTTTCACTCCGCCCCTTTGTCGGAATGAACCTCCAATCCGCCGTGTTGAGCCTTGTCCGATTCTTTGAACATCATTATGACATTTGGATTATTTGCCTTCCACTCATCGTAAATACTATTCAACTCTCCCACTGCTTGTTCTAATTCATCATATTCTGCATGGTCCGGCTCTTGTAGGAGGTGACACCGTCCGGTTTTATTGATTTTCCCAAATGCAGACAACGATTCCGGTATGGACAAGTGTAAGCGTCGAATCCATGGAAGAACGTGAGTCACTAAACTTTCATCCATTTCCCCTCCTTTCTTGTAGGACCACGTCTCAAATAAAAGTGCACTACATGAGAAATTCGTGACATGTTTGATAGGACTGTCATCCATAATTATTGTGTTTTGAAGAGAGAAGATTGAGTTATTCAACGCGAATAATTTGTCCAATGGTTTCAAGAAGAGGTCCTTGTCCGTGCCCTTGACCTTGTAATTTACAATTTTACCACGTGTGTTTTTACACTTCAAGATGCTGCATTGCTCTTGCCCTAAGACATACAGTGGCTGCTGTATGCCTTCGAACAGCTGCTCTGCTACGGGTATAATGTTTGACCTTTTCATGGAACTCCAGACATGTACGTTTGTGATGGAGGATAATTCTTGAAGGAACACACGGCAGTACGGTTGGAGCGAGACCCTCTTCATGCCCGTGAAAAGCACTTCTATGCTCGGCGAAACCGGAATGGATTTCTTGTCCCGAGCCAGAGACCTCTTATCCTCACATACGCACAGCACCCCATTCAGATCTAGGATGACGTTGAGCCACTTTTTCGTCACCCCAGATGTGGATGGAGTGACGACGCTGAACGACGCGTCACCTAGCGCAACGCGTACCTCACTGCTACCCTGTACATGGGTTTACAACAATACGTCGAGAGAATTAAGTCGATGAATTGCTTGCATTGAATCCCGAAGTCACAGACAATCTTCTAGTAATCACTCCTGAAGTTTAACATCAAAGGAAAATGGACATGGAACTCACAATATGAGGATGAGCAGTGGCTGCTGCGGACACGGGGATGTTGACTGTCGAGTCCAGTGGATGCATTGCGATATCAACTACCTCCACATTGGGATTATTGTAAGGTGCCACCTCCGCAATTGCATCCGGAATTTGAATATCCGATTCGGGTGGAATTGAAGCTTCCGCTTCCAAGACGGGACCACCTTGCAACGACAGTGAATCCATGAGGAGATGATCACTCTCCAGTGACTGAGAAGTAGATACCACGCCAGAAACGGATTGTACAGGAGTAATGTCAATCTGAGAAGGCACGTCTGCGGTTGTACGAATTTGAAACACAATAATATTTTGGTAAGAAATTTTTTTATTACATATCTCAGTCTGAGAAAAAGATTTACAAGATGTACTGCTTTGTCCACCTAAGGAACTCTATATGTACAGGCTGTGAAAAAAGAATTGGAAGCGGGTTCAAGTCGATTCGACTTGAACCTCAAAGGGTAGGAGGTCATTGTGAACAACCTGGTTGGTTCTCAGATGGAGGACATTTGGACTCTTCGGGCCTATCTTCAGCAGACCGTGGAGCTTGCTGATTCACAATGTTATCGCCTGGTGTAGCTGACGCAGGCGACTCAACAGCAGGTACTGCGGGTGAAATCGTTGGCGTCACTGAGGGGTTCGCGGACCCCTGCTGTGCCTCCCTGGCACTATCCGAGGAACCATGTGCTCGACCGGCAAGAAGTAGTTGCTGGGACTGCGAGGGAGACGGAGAGATCATGGCCAGTGGAGTGGTGGCATTCTCAATTGCCATGTTGGTGTAGACACTCTTGGCAATGTCCACCATAATCTTCGGCATGACGGTTTTGACGAACAACCTCCACTCCTTCTTATCTTCAGCCCGTTGTTTGATGTTTTCCGACCTCTCCTCCATTAGAAACGACACCAACTTCCCCACTTCRGACTCCTCTTTTTTGGAATCTGTCCTCTTCCGCTTTCGTTGCGCTGCGCGTGATGAGCTCGGAGTCTGGACATGACGCTCCACCGCGGATGGGATTGTCCTTCCCTGTCCGCTGGCCTCGGGTGCGTCCGACATTTTGACATCATCCCCGCCGGCTTCTGCGAACAGCTTCTCGACAGGATCCGTCGACCGGGAAGGGCTCTGGGCCGGCTCCGAGTCATGTCGACCAGCCTCCTCGTCCTCGTCCTCCTCCTCCTCCTCTTCCTCTTCTTCATCAGCCACCTCCTCTTCCTCAAGAACTGGTGTGGACTCTTTCTCCTTCCCCTTCCTTGATGAAGAAGCAGCACGACCAGACGTCGAGGCCTCTCGAGACCCCTTAGCTGGGTGCAGCGATGCATCAACAAAGTAGCTTGAATCAAGGAAGTCGTCCTTGTCCAGGTTCTCCGACATGAGAGTTAAATTCTTGAACTTCTCATTGTCGTTGCTATCCGCAATCGCGTAGTGGTCCATGCCACACATCTACAGTTCAGGACAGTCCATCATATTATATACTTGAAGTCAATTCAAGTAGCACCAACTTAAATCCCAGATGAGGACTACAACATGATGACCGGACAGTATGGAGCCCATGCAGTCCATATCAGGGTCTAGTAGCTCAAGAAACTTACCCAAGACGCACAATTGAATTTCCCCCTGACGAATACTGAAAACACGGTGTCTCTTGCGTTGCAGAAGAGTCCCAGAACCTTCAAGTAGAACTCCATCCGAAGCTCGGTGCTATAGATCCTAAACTCCAGCTCATTGTACAGACCCATCTTCTGCCATTTCGGGATCAAGGCTGACTCAAATCGTCTAGGAATGGATTTGGTCTTTATTTTCGTCCCTTTCTTGATCAGGAAGATTAGATTCACCGGCGCCTTCGCTTTTGTTGAACTAGCGGATAGATCCTCTAACCTCTCCACTGGTGCTGGGACGTAGTACGCATAGTGTGTCGTGTACTCACTACCAAAAATCCCTCTCTTGATCTCCATCCTGAGGTTGTCGTCCTTATCTTGATCTCCTAAAATCCAAAGCCAGACCTCAAGGCCGGTGGCGACAGGATCTTCAAGCTTCTTGATCTTGTCCAAGAAGTTCGTATAGTATGGAGCTTCCTGCCTAGCTGTCTCCTTGTTGATGACCCCTGGGATGTTACGGAAGTCCACAATGGCTAATTTGATGGAGCTGCCCACATCCTCGTCCCAGGCATCATCACTCCACTTCATCATCTTGTCGCCATCAGTCTCGTATGGTCTCATGAAAGCACTCGCCTCTGGCTTCTTGTACTTGCCTTTGCTCCGGAGGAAGACTTTGAAGAACTCTGCGGCAAATGGCGAGAGGTCCCTGGCGCTCTTATTCTTATTCGCAGGTCTCTTCACCTGCGAGAAGAACTACTCTTGTGGCTTTTTCCCTAGAAGTTCCTCTCTATTTTCTCCTAATTGCACTTTCTAAATTTCATATTACTCTTCCCAAGTTCCTACCCCTATGTGATGGAAAACTCCCTAATGGGTAATTGTAGTGTAATCCAGAGTACTAACACTTCCGAACTTACAAATTTGCACATACTGTTTAAATTTTCTATTTTCTCAAAAGTGAACCAGTATGGTGGTTCACATTCTCATATTTCACCTGAGCCCCATTGATATCCTTCATCCTCTTTGAAGCGGCGACGCTGTGCTGGCCATTCACCATCCAGAACTTGCCAGCCTTGATGTCATTGAAGTTCTTGGGCCGCTCCTTCAAATTCTGTGGCATGGCACAGAGTGTCATTTTCTTGTCAGGGTCGGGCATTTCAAGGAAGAAATTGAGGGCTGCCGCGACCCTCTTCTCCTCCAGGCCACGAACGTTCAGGGTCTGGGGGGCGTCTCCACTTGGTCAATGGAAATGGTAAATTTGGTCGATATCCCAAAGACGTAAGACTCTGTGCAGGTGGACGAGTATTCCTCGTACACCTTCTTCGACTTGTCGTAGTCGATCTCCTACTGTGACCCGACAGCATCCCTTGGCAACATGGTGATAGCGGACGCCATGCTGTCATCTTCTAACAGTTTTGTAGCTTCTTGGACAGCGGCTTTGGCCCGAGTCTTGGGTGCTCCCAGAAGGCTGACGCCTGGAGTTACCCTACCGTCCTTCGCAGCAGTCTTCTTTTTTGTCTTGCTTCGTTGTGAAGATGTGTTCTCCACGACGAGGGACCCATCGCTTCCCCCGGCACCTATATACTCCTTCGTAATAGACAGTGGTTTCAAGTTAACTGCCTTTGCCTTATTTTTTATCTTGTACGTGTCGAAGCCTTTGAGGACCTCACGCAGTCTCGAGGCAAGGGTCTTTGGTTTCAATGATCCTCCGTCCTCCCTGACCCAGCGCTTCTTCTCAATGTGATCCACTATGCTGTCTCGGACACCCTGGTACTCTGTGTCGTCAAGGCTTCTCCATGTTGTGGCAATTGAGAAGGTTGTGCCCTTGGTTGGCACAATATATGAGAAGATGTACTCTTCTTTTTGGTCGGGGAAGTTGGTTTTGCACTCACCACCAACCAGTCATTCGCGCCGGTCGTGACCTCAGTTATTGTCTCGTGGAGCGAAACTAGAAGAGCCACTGGTGAATTCTTCCATTTTGTGACGAAGCTCAAATGACCCGAGGCTGACGTCAAGACAATGCTCTAGAACTAGACAAGAATTGGCTCTTTCCATGTCCAGCACTTGCCGAGGACTAGCTCGTCCCCGTAGTCCTCTGGATCTTCGTCACCTTCAAGCAGGAATCTCTTGAAGTGAGGCTCTAGTTGCTCTTTCTGTCCCTCCATGTCTGCAATGAAGGAATGCATGAATCAGCATTCAAGTCGATACGACTTGAAACAGTCAATATCTTTTATTTTTCGTGAAATGCGTACAAACAATTAGATTCTTCATGTGGTTTTGATTTAAGACTCTCTTCCTTTATTTTGAGTTTTATCGTTTTGTAGTTCAAGTCGGTTTGACTTGAGTTGTGCTTTGCTAGTTGGTTACTACGCTCTGGATGTTCCTGGTATTCTTAGTATTCGGAAATTTTCTTTGAGCCAGGACTACTTTGAGAGTTTGCTTCTTGATTTACTGGTCTCTTTTTAACATGTTCAAGTCGATTCGACTTGATATTCTCGTGGTTTAGGGTAGGTATCATATTGTTCTTGTTTAATTAGGCTTTTGGTTATTGCTTGCATTTGTAGTATTCAACGATGCGCTTTGAGTCAAGACTACTTTGAGAGCTTGGTTGTCATTTACTATTCTCTATTCGTTAAGTTCAAGTCGATTCGACTTGAAGTTTAGGTGGTTTATTGTATGTCTTGTATTTTATCTGTTTAATTGGTGGTCCACTTTGTGATTTTATGTCGCAACCACCCTAAATTGCTTTGGTATCGTCATCTTTTCTTTGTGGTTTTATTTAATCTTCTCTGGATGATGTGATTTTAAGTCGCATCGACTTAAATAGGAGGTCATGTTCTTTCTTATATCATTCGCTGTTGGGGTTGGTTGGATATTAAGTTGCACCGACTTGAATTGCTAGTTGTATGCTTCGTGTTTGTTGATCTTCATGTTCAGCGGACCTTGAAATTAAACACACTTCAAGTCGATGCAACTTGAATCGCAGTGCAGAATTGCACGAGATTACATATTTCTACTTGAACTGACATCGACTTGAATTGGTTTTGACTTGAACTGAGATGCAAGCATCACAGTTTATGCTGTTTACTTTTTTTCTTTAGGGTTTTGTGTATAATTCTTAGCCTTGATGCATGTTTGAACGCTTGACTGCATTTTAAATGACCTTGCAAGCACAGATTTACAAAGGTGCTTAACACACCTGTATTCAGTAGATGCTATTTTCGGCTTGTTGCAACTTGAATTGAATTCAAGACGGTGCGGCCTGTCAACGAAACTCTCCGAGTTCACGATGCATCCACCTGAAGTAAAAGGGCAGAAATTCATTTATGGTTCTTCTGGGCACAGATTCTACCAAAACCTAGAGTAGAAAGAAAATCGTGAGCTGCAATACAGTGGAGAGAAACAGAAATGCTTCGAATGTTGCCTATTACCTCAATCAAAATCAAAACACAGTGCTATGAACTCGTACCAAACAGAAACCTGAATCCTAAACATACACATGAATCTGCAGAATTCTAAACCGCAACATCCTTCACAACACTCACAGAGCGCAAGACCACAGAGATCCTTCAAAACACTTAGTGCAAGATTCTTCACAGCACTCACAACCGCAAGACCGCAAAACATTGGAAGACAATAAGACAAGAGGATTTTGAAAAACACTCACCGCAATATCCTCAAGCGCGCAGCCTCCGTTCGCCACCTTCACGTACAAACCCGCGCAACCTTCCCGTCCAACCTTCCTCGCGCAACTTTCCTCGCGCGCAACCTTCCCGTGCAACCTTCTTGTGCAGCCTTACTCGCACAACCTTCTTGTGCAGCCTTCCTTCCTCGCGCAACCTTCCCGTGCAACCTTCCTCACGCACAGCAACCCCGCGCACCGCAACCTCGCGCGCAACAGCACCCCACGCGCACAACACGTCCGCGAAGCACCTCCGAAATCACGCCGAAGCACCTCCAAAATCGCCTCCAAAATCACGCCAAAAGAGCGCAAGAACAACGCCGACAAAGGAGCGCAGGAGCTTGGAATGCGGAAGTCAAACCCTAAACTAGGGTTTGCAATTTCTCTTTGGCAATTTAGAGTTGAACCTATGAGCGCGGAAGGAATCCTGTAGCCGTGGAAAGGGGGGCCTAATCCCGGTTATAGGAATTGAAGACTAAAATACTCTAAAGAAATTTCCTTTTTCTCAATAAAGACGCAAAAATACTAAAAATAGGTTTGCCTCCATGAGGTACGTTACATCATGCCATTTTCCTAAACCCTTCACAAACGTATTAGTGACAATAGAAATCATCATTTTTAATACCGTGTTACGCACTAGTTTAAAAAATTCCAAAAATACTCATAATTCTTTCAATACTTACATTTCTGATGACATATATTCCAAACCTTTGAATATTTGGTTACTTCCAATGAGTTGTGGTATTTGAAATTGTTTGATTATTTTGAAAATGCCCAGGACTTGTATAACTTCATATTATTTATGCCATAATAAGAGTTATAAACACATAGTAAATCAATGCTTGACAATAGATGTAAACAAAATTTCAATTAAACTACTGCAATAACTAAGTTCATTAAATTTGYAATATTAAGATACAATAAAATGTGCTCCTTCCAAATGAATCTCCATTTAATTTTTTCTTGTGCATGATCATGCTCATTGTAAACACCAGTTGGAGTAAAAATAAAGTGTACATGAAGATCTAACATTTGAAGTAGCACACTCTCTAAGGCTACTTCAAAATATTATAAATTCTAATGGTCACCCGTGGAGGTCACTAAGAGTTTACAACAAAGTAAGCAACATGCGACATAATGTAGGAAAACATTAGTTCACAACTTAAAGTATTTACAAAGAATTGCAAGGTAATATATAGATTGTAAAATGTTGTAAAGTTGTTTCTAAGTGAGATACACAAGTAAGTAATRTGTGTGCTTTTATTTTTTTTCRTAAGTAGGGTACRAAGTATTTAACCTTCAAAATTTCTGTGTAGTCGGTTCAGTGTTYTTCCAATGTTTTCWATCACCTATTTTATGCGAATGACAAGCCTTCTACTTTTTTTGAACGCATTCTAACTTYTTTATCCATCGTCTACTAGTAGAGCATTGAATTGAAAAAGGTATCTTGGGCATGTAGTTACTAGTACCTGGCTAGTCAGTTCACTTTGAGAATTTCCAAATGACATAGAAAAATTCARGGTGACATTGTAAAGGAAATAAAAAGGATTTTCATAAATGAACCGGTTAGGAAAATTAAATGTCTGCTTCTTGGCAATTCATCGTAAAACAAGTACTATGAAAATTACGAATGCAAATAATTTATCTCGACAAACAACCACGCATTCAAGCAAATACTTCCTAGCTTGAAAATGTTATTACTATGTGCATAGTATTCTTCTACGGGTACACCAATTGCCCTTCATTAATTCAGTTATTACATAGTACTATACTAGTTTACCTATTGACTGTAACAGGAGTAAGTGTAAGTTTCTCCTTACTTTGAACGGCTTTATYACTTAATATGGACTGAAATAGTATAATGTTTCAGGGTGTTGAAATTGCAAAAGTGTTTTGAAGTCATTTTATGTGCTTTTCACTTGAATGTCAAATCTAAGAAATTGGTAACTAAAAAAATATATAAGCACATACGTGGACTTCCATGTATAGTTAACCCCAATCTATTTGTTGGTTTTCAAAATCTATACTACAGTTTATTTGAATGAAATGCAATTGTGTTTTTTCCTCTAAGATCTAGTGTATTTGAGACTARTTTTCAAGAGTCCTCATTACTACAAAAGGTCATTATTACAGTGTACATCCTTGCATAGAGTAAAATGTAGGAAAATGGTAACCAATCATTTTTATAATTGAAATTTTGACGTGACTATATGAAAGAGCAATTTCGATGTCAACAGTAGAACTTATTGAGAAATTTCAAAAAACAACCATTTCAAAGAGCAACTTTGTTAGATTTTGTTCACTTGTATGCTCAACAACATAAATAAAAGACAAATTCAGTAGACTACATTCGCAAGAATGATGTAGATGCCACTTGGACATAAATAGACTCAGGAACTAACCAAGAATTTTTYGGGAACCTCTAGCTGTACCACACTTCTAAGTAGACAAATTTTWATAAAACTRAGGCGGCTGAAAAGATGATATAAAWGCACCYWAACCCTACAAAAACTATTGGATTATATTAGCATTCTTGAATTCTTCACTCACTGCCCTTGAAGATGAACGTACCTTGGATGCATATGTTTGGGATATAAGCTTCATGTATAATTCATTGTCTGTGCTTTCAAAAAAGTTTAAATCAGTTTTTCTCCAGAACTTGCTCCTCAGTTGTTGTTCGCTTGTAATGTTGACTAAAGGAACATGATATGATATGAATTATTTCATATCGTGCAACAAATACTTTGAATTAAGTTCATATCCAATACCTTAGTCATTCATATTTGGAAAATGCCTCTCCTTTAGAATTCCAAGTAAGTGTAGTGAGGCATAAAATACCAAAAATGAGGCAACTACGTAATTATAGGGAACATTTCATTGTGCATGGAGAGCTAATTATCCCCCAAAATACAAATTCCACCTGTACATGATGTAAAATCCTATAATTTGTGTGGCCCCCCATATTATAATCATGACTCTAAATCAAATTTCACTTGTAAAATTCAAAATACTATTTGCATATGTATTATAGTAATTTATAAATTGGTTATTTGCAACTTGCATCTTTTCTTTAGTCCACCCTTTCATTAATGTTTTTCATGACTATGGTAGAAGGATTCATTACTAAGTTACATCCCAATCCATCACCAATCAATAGAGTGTTGTACTTCCTACCAAGGCTGGAATAGATTTCCATTTTATCCTTGGAATGAGTGTTTCTTTTATTTTTAATTGGTTTCGACCAATAAGTTCGTGATTGTTTATAAGTGAGCAAAATTGTAAGAAGCAATAAGCAAGGTAGTACTTCTTAAATGATTGGAATAAGATGACATTAGATGTTGATCATGGGATGAAGCCCAGCTTCGCCCTTTCAAAATTCATAATACTGATTTCATTGGAAGCAATAAAATCACACTATTTTTGGCAATTTCCATCATTTATGTGAACGCACGTTGGAAAACTTTTGCTTAGACTAATTGTACTGTAGATCATGTCCGGAATTCCTTATTTCATCAATTACGGGTCTATCTATCATAGTGGGAATCAATCCTGCAAAATATTGTTAAAGTACAATGTGCAAGTTCATTTTTCCAAGCGTTTCATATTTCACTCTTACGGACCGAGACAGAAATATAATGGGTGGGCAAAGAATGAATAATTGGGAATTTATTTGCAATTTTCTCCTAATTAAATATGTTTCGGTCAGGATTAACCCCAAAGGTCCCTAGGCCATTTTTCAGTCAAGAACCACTAAAAACCGTCATTTTTTTTGCATTCATCCAAAAAACAAAATTTCTGTTTTGTTTTCCAAAACCTAACCTTAGGATCTTGCACTTCACTTGTCTTAAATCATGTGGTAAAACTTTAATGAAGTTTGACCGTGTAGATTGGAAGATATTAGCACTGAAAGTGAAAATAGAGAGCTATTTTGAACACTGGATTGGACTGGAATTTCAGATGATTGTCACTGTCATCTGTCAAATTTTTTGCACTACACACTTAGAAATAAAAAAGAATTATGTTGAAGAATTCAATTGAAATTATAGATTTTTTTCTTTTTAAAAACACACTTGTTTTTCAATTTCCTCAATATTGTTAAGTAGAAGTAGGTCCAAGATTGAAAGAAACAGTAAATGCTTATTAATAGCTCTAAGATGAGATCCAAACGTTCAGATTGTTCTAGAAAGTAAACCCTAAACCTTGTCCAACAATTTTTTTTGAAAAATTGTGAAAACTGCATTCAAAAATTAATGCTATAATTTTTTTTTCCAAGAAGATGCTTACATTGCCCAAAAAACAAGAGTGTCCATAACTTTCTCATTACTAGTCCAAATAGAATGAATCAGAGTTTCACATGTAGACAAAAATATATCATTTCAGATAATAATATTTCAAAATTTAATTTCGAATTTGTGCAAAAACATTTTATTGTCTGCCGAATTCAGTGGAAGGGTGTTTGTTGTATAACTTTTGCTCTCGGGCACCAATTGAAATAAAAATTGTATTCTCACAAAGATAATCAGTTTCTCTGTCTTATGAGAAAGTTTAAAAAAATTTCATAAAAAGTTAAGGTCACACGAACCTGCTCGAAATCCAAATTGTCCACCGACAGGACAATGGGACTTTAATAGGGGTTAGAATATTAATTTTCATTTTTTTATATTAAGTTTCATCGTGGGAACTGCTTCGTTTCGATGAAAGCTCTTCAAATTTTTTGTAAAAGATACTAGATGAAGTTATTGTTCTATGTCCATAAGATTTGGTCTAACAGGAAGATCATTTTGGGACGGAGGGAGTACTTTTCTTGTACAACTTTATTTTGTATACCCATTCGCAAATATACTTCTAAACAACACTTCATAAAGTTTTTTCTCAAAGTGTCAATTTTGGAAATGAATCCAAGCGCTCTAGGGTTAAACATTTCTCTTGACTATTTTGGAGGCCTTGGATTCCCAACACAAATCCAGATCATCTAAATTCAAACGTGCGTCGGAAAGTAAAAAGTCGAAGGTTCTAACCAATGGTTGAGCATGGGTTTCAGGGTCTGCTCACCCCGGACAGTGAACCCCGACCCCACTTGCACCCGCCAGGAACGCAACGTATGTATAGTGTCAGGCTTTTTCTAAATGAAGAGAAAAGCGATACAGGTGGTGGGGCGGGAATTTTCCAACAGGAATCCAGAACATCTAAATTCAAACATGCGTTGGAAAGTAAGAAGTTGAAGGTTCTAACTAGTGGCTGAGCATGGGTTTCCTGGTCTGCTCACCCTGGCCAGTCAACCCCGACCCCACTTGCACCCGCCAGGAAGGCATCGTATGTATAGTGTCAGGTTTTTTCTAAATGAAGAGAAATGTGATACAGCTGGGGGGCGGGAATTTTGCTTGCCGTTGATACGGTCCGTTTGAACATCCCGCCAAGTTTTTCCCTCCGATGTTCTCCCTCTTTGATTTCGAAGCTCACTGTCTTCCTGCCGGTGCTCAGTCGTCGTCTCTCTTTCTTGGACTTCTGTTTGTGATGCGTACTTGCGCTCGATCTATTCTGCCTCTCTGTTTTCTTGCCTTGCAGTGCGTATCGATCCCGTCTTCTTCCGTGATCTTGCTTTCGGAGAGGAGCTGATTGTCTTCAGTGTACATCCTGGCTGCCCTTGGTTCGATTTCAGAGAGCCTCAGGATTCGCGTTCAGGGTATGCGGCTACTTTCCTCCAATTCTCATGCTCATTGTTTCTTGCATAATAGTTCCTTCAGAGATCTGTCACAGTTGCGTAGTATATTTCAAGTTATTGTGGTACGCTATATGTGTTTTGTCCGCGGCGTCTATGACTTCTTAAAGCATCCACAGGAAAATTTAAGTATGCTACGGTGACTGCAGATTTGTTTGCCGATTCATTGTCTCAGTGAAAACAATTTTTTTCTCTTCTTCATGTTTGGTTGACGATGAGTTCATGTGCTTGCTTCCCTGACGTTGCCTGCCGTCGAGACCTCCCCAAATGTTATACGAATGAAACTATTCCCTAAAAAGCGCCGAAAATTCCGGAAGAAAAGTCTGAGAAACTGTTAGTGGGACAGCTATACGAACACAAGAAATCGATTCAAGTCGCATCAACTTGATCTACCAGTACTTTATTGTCAGTGAATGCCTCTACGGGAGGACTCGATGAATCGTTTCAAGTCGATGCAACTTGATTTGCAAAAAAATAATCGTTAGTGACGGATACCCAATTGGGAATACTGAAGGATTTTCACTCTACTCGTTCAAGTCGTGTCTACTTGAACTGTCAAGTCAGATATGTTTTGTCTCCTGGAAATTAGAAATTAATTCACAATATCAAAATTACGGTCACTATTTTCTGGCACTTGAGCATGCACAACTCTCGATAGTAGTTGCTGGACTTGAAAATCAATCGATTAATTTAAATTACTAAAGGTCGACAAGATGATATTTTCAATAATTTTCGGCTCCACTAATTTGAAGTGACTGGAACTTCAAGTCGACTCAACTTGAAATTTGTGAGAGTTTTGTCCCCAACTGAAAAGTATAACTAGACAAGACGGGACCGTTAACAACTTCTTTTGAGATTTCTTTTGTATAGAATCATCGGTGTGTTGATATTGCAAAGTCATTATCTCTCTGAGTTCGTGAGCGTGCATTGTCTCCCTCAACATTTACAGGATTGTGTGTGACAATGCCAATTTGTGATCTGAGTTCGATTCATTCGTTCAATTCCACATTGGAGAATTTTATTAGAATGACTTTGATTTTCAAGTCAAGTCGAATTGACCCGAACCAACCCTTTACAAAGGTCTGAGTCGCTGTTGTCTATGTAAGTTCAGAAGTGATCATGGTTACCTCTTCGTGCTCATTTATGATAAAGTCGACAGTTCAGTGTTGCTGGTCATATGAATATTCAATATCAATTTTGTAAATGCATCTTTGGCAGCATGAATTATTAATCTGATATCAAACTTTGGCAGGATGAATTATTGATATGGGGATTGTTATGATTTTGTGACTTCCCGCTACCAGTTCTTTGTCATCTGCATTTGACGTTTAAGTCGGATCAACTTGATTCACAATCCAAAGTGTGACCCCTCGTTTCCTAATATCTTAGTCTTTACTGTGAGAACTCTCTGTTGAGATTGTTTCTTGGACGTGCAGACATCATGGAGTCAACAAACTTACTTGTTGCAAAATACTCATCCGATGACGGAGAGATCGAGAACGTACCTGAAAAGGTTGTGGACATTCCGAACTGCGAAGGTGTGCCAAGGGGACTTTGGTGCACAAGAGTTGTTACTCTTCGTAGTGTTGCTGGTCTCCCTGTCGCAGAGGGGATTTGTCACAGCGTCAGTTCCAATCTTGTACTTGGCTACAATGGCCCGCTTGGAGATTCTCTAATTGCAGTGCACATCTTCAAATCCCTTGATTCGTCTCAGGTTCCAAAGGATTGGAGATACTCTCTCCGTGCTTGGCCCATTCAACAGGTGTACCTGAATGGGGCAAGCCTACGCGATCACGAGGTGCGATCTGAGTACAATATGAGAGTAGCTTCTGTCGGACGGCCATCTACTTCACGTGGAAGGCCTTATACTAGTTCAATCCAACAGCCTCCTCCAGAAACATGTGTAAAGGCGAAGAACCTACTCACTCAAGATTCTATCAATTCTGTATCCAGCAAAGTCTGTTGCTCTGACAACTGCGTTCAACCATTTCCACGGGAAAAGATTCGGGCATTCCGAGAACGTATGTATCAAAAGACAACATTCGAATTCAGATACCACATGAAGTTAGATGTGCATCGACAAGTTCATCGTGACGCCCAAGGAAAAAGGGTGGTCACCCTTGAAGGCATTGATGTTTGCATGGCGGCATGGCGGCATATTTCAGGCATATCAGAGACCACCTTCCACTGCTTCCAAGGGTACACTGGAAAAGGAGAACAAGCTCAAACACATGGTAATTTGGGCATGCTCAAACCTCGGAAGCATACCTCGCAAGCCACGGCGACATTGAAGTCTGTGCTCGAGAAGCAAGCTGACCATATGCCACATCGCACGCACACTCTTCCCTCCAGAGAGAAAGTGGTGTCCATGGTTCTGCCGGCCACTTTCACATGGAAGGACACCCTTCCAGAAGTCAATGCAGCAAACGCTATCTTCGGGTTGAAAGAAGTGTCTGCTTCTAATATCAGCAAGATTAGGAAAACCAACTTCCCTGAGTATACAGCTAAGAAGCCTGGAGATAACTTTGCGCGTTGTGCGAAATGTAATAGATTGCAGACCATAAGAAGGACAACTTGTACTAGCTTGAAACGCAAGTGGACGCATCTCTTAGACAAACATTTAGCTACAGCAAAGGCTCATCAAGACCAATATTATGCTAATCGTTACAAGTCCAGCGCTTACCTTCACGAGTGCTTGACGATTATGCACGACAAAATAGATCATGCAAAGACAGCCTCTCTGGTGTTTTCTCACAAGAGCAAGCAAATTGACGGGCTCATGAAGCTCCCCGTCTCAGTGACGGGTATGATTGCGCATGAACATGGTGATGTTCGTTACGCGCATTACAGTCTTGATATTTTCCAACATGACTCGAACTACACGGTGGGATCATTTGCCAAGCTCTTGCATGACCTTAAACTACCTCCGAAGTACTCTTCTCGAGAATTGTTTGCTGGATCAGGGTCAGCTCCGCTATTCCGTGTAGTTCTCGAAGGAGAAAAAATGTGCAAATCATCGCTTCGGCCTGCACTCGAAGTGCTTATTGCGGCGACTCTACTTCCTCCAGTTCTCAATGTTTAAATGGACAACGCCACGGGAGACAACAAGAATAGATTTGTGTTTGCCTTCTGGTCCCTTCTCGTTGCCAAGAAGATATTTCGTGAAGTGTATGTCAGTTTTATGTTGGTTGGACATACACATGACGACATCGWCGCTCTGTTTGGAAGATGGAGTATGCAACTCAAAAAAGACAATTTTCCTACCATCCCATCTCTCATGAAGTCTTTCATGGACGTTGATTCGGTCTCTACAATTCCTCATTTAATTAAGGAAGTGCCTGATTTCAAAGGCTTCATAGAAGGCTCAATTTGTGAAGGTGAAGATTCACTTGTTGGCCATACAAAGGCACAATAATTCAAGTTTTATCTGAATTCGGCGGGTGTTCCAATCATGAAGTACAAGATTTACTGCATTGACAATGATTGGCTCCCTGAGGATGGGATCAAATTGTGGAAAGAGGATTCAGAACGACGGAGTCTATGGCCTCGTGGAGAGCCGTTGCCAGTAGCGCACCTTCCAATGAGGAGCGTCGACGACATTTACAAAGGGTTGTCTGGCTTCATCAAGTATTGGGAGACATTATGTGATGAAGACGGAAGTGGAGAGTATAGGAGACGATTCGAGCATTTGGTGTTCTACTGGCGAGCGGTGAATGCAACCTTGAAGGAGCCGATTGAACCGTCTATGGTTTTGAAGGATGGGTTCTGGCCTTCTACTCGCGTCGAAACAACGGAGGAAGACAAACTTGATGACGATGGAGAGGTTCGTGAAGAGTTTGCTGAAGATGATGCCTTCGTGGGAAACCTTCGCAATCGCCCATTGCCCTCTTTTTGAGTGGCGCGTGATGTTTACGAAGGATATTTTGTGGCTATTCGATCGTCCGATGAGGATCAGAAGCCAATATGGATTGCTCGAGCGTTGTCTGATCCTTTTTCTAACCCGGATCATCCTAATTGTGTGTTGATTCAATACTTTCGACCCACGTCACGAGAGCGAAATATCCAAGAGTTCTATCATGGATGGGACTCCGCCAAAAGCTTGCGCTAGAAAGTGGATGAGTTCCAAATTCCAGTTTGGGAGAACACAGATTTTCTTCTAACGGCATGGAAGTCTAGGGTGAAAAAGGACACCGTGGAGTGTGTCCTTAAGATCCCATCTGCTCAAGTTGAACTCATCAATGGTACCTTGTCTTCGTACAATTCTGATTGAATAAGTATGAGGTAGTATATAGACAGCTTATAGTAACCATTCGCAAATATATTTTGTAGTATTTTTTCTTTGGATAACCAATGGATCGATATACTTTTATGTCATGTGTCATAGAGTAGGTGATTTTTTATACTTGTATTCAAACTATTGTTTTGTATTGTATGAAGTGCCTTGCGTGAAGGAAGTGCACTTGTACTTTGCTTTTAATTTATTTACTATTGCATTATACATGTTTTGGTATGTACGTTCAAAACTTTTATTTTTTCCACTTTGTAATTTCATTTTGAAAACATGGTGGGATTGAGAAAAAAATAGTGGGTAGGACCACTTTTTTATTTTGTTAGCTTGTTAAGCACTTGTCACATTTATGGATAGGGGCAAGTTGGTTGTTACATTTTCCTGCCTGCAAAGCTCACTTAGCAGCACCAAGTCATGTGTTTCTCTTAGTTAGTCAAACGAATTCAATGGGAATCGAACTCGGACCACCTAAATGAGATAACTAGCTTCATACAACCAACTCTTCAGCTCATGACTTGGTGCTCAAACCAAAACACAATTAGAACTTTTATGAAAAATAATAATTATCACCGTCATTTATCATCGAAAAGACACCCTGACTATACACAAACAGATTGACTCGAGATACAAAGAAATATTATTAATTTAGTGTGTGTGAAATCAAAAGTAGAAACTGTAGCTCAATATCAAGATAGCGCCCACGGCTTAACAACATGGAAGTCAACAGGATTCTAACCCGGACCTCCAATTACACAAATGAATCAACTATCAGTCTCGCAAGTATAAACCTCTCGCACTGTACCCTAACTCAACAGGGTGATCAAATATCCAAGAACTATACATATTAATAGATACGGGCCACTGTTTAATGATTGGTTACAAATTCAGAACTCTAAATAGTAAAACCTTTGCCAGGAAGCACCAACGAGAGAACTATCTGTCAAGCGTACATGACTTTCAAAGTCAAACTGTCACCACAAATTCTTTATATACATTGATCAATTACGAAGGGGGATACTCTTCTTTTTTTTGGAGCCATCATTTATATGGAAATTTCAATTTCCACCTAAAGAAATGAGGTCCTTTCAACTTAAAATTCAGTCAACTAAACTTGATTTTTTGGGCCTACAAATGGGTCCAATTATTTTGGGAGGTTCCTCACCTCCCAAAATAATGAATATGATGTTGACTAGGCAAGAAGAGCCAATACACACAAAAGAGATTGTACGTGAGAGGAGTCCAATCTCCCAAAAGCGTAGCACTCCGACGACGGAGATAACGGGATACGATTCAGATTTGCCATTGCAAGCTATTATGACCTTGAATCGCAATCATGCGCCTTTGATTGAAGGTGGAAGTGTAGATGTTGTTAGGGCTATTGATTCTACTCCCGCCCCTCAGCCAAGGGTCACGAGGTCTACTCCCGTCCCTTTGCCAAGGGCCACGAGGTCTACTCCCACCCCTCCGTCAAGATCTACTAGGCCTCCCATGCATCGCGGTCCACCTGCGACTGTTGATAATGAAGTTCGTGGATCGGCCCCCCAACCCTCACAACCTTCACCGGTATCCGGTCCAGGAGGATCTTCAGCGGGTACACGTGAACGCACGCGTGGAGGGAAGAAGCGTTTGAGGAAGACGCAAGATAGGCTACAACGAAATCCAAAACGCACACATTCCATTGCGCAGCGTTTTGTTATCGGTGAAGCCAATTCCACCCGAAATCCTTGGCAACAAAGCACAGATGAGCATCACCCTGTTACAAACATTGATGGCATCACTGATACGTTGAGGTTGACAAAACAATTAGTGCAAACGCAAAGTGCGGGCGGTAGCGTGAAAACGGAAGTGCACAATTTGAACTCAGAGGTAGAACATGAGTTGCTTCATCTAGCAGTACCACCAAGAGAGGACGACGACAACAATGAGAGACATGGTGGCAACACTAGCAATGAGGAGTCAGAAGAAGAAACAAATCCCGAGGCCGATGAAGTGCCCAGCGATGACACATTCACAGTCTAATTGTATCAGATGTAGTTGAAGATGTAGTTAAGTTGTATTGTACGGATTCAACATAATGTTTTCTTAGAGAAGATTTGTGGTTGAATGGTTATGGCCGAATAGCCTTGGAGTCAGTAAGGCACTTGTAAACTTGGAACATCCGTAGTGATAGTACACGGTATGTACAAGTTACAATAATCTATACCAGCCACCTTGATTGAAAGAAATTAGTCCCAAATCTACAACAATTGCATTAAAACCTTGAAGGTTTAGGGTTAGAGTATAATAGTGTGTTATAGGATTTTTGAACACTATTTTGACAACTTAATCCAAAACCACTATCTCATTCTGATTTTGTACGTCTTGCCGCGAAACTACAACCACATGCTTAGGTACCTGTTGAGTTCACTTCAACTGATTCTTAGCAGATTCCAATGAAGCTTTCTTTACAGCTTGGGGAAGTTGATTAAGTTCGGTAGAGGGTCTCTTCACAGCTAGCAGAGGTCGCAAAGGTTCCATAGAAGGTCTCTTGACTTTCAGCTTCAAAGAAGATTTTTGTACAAGTGGCAGATGTTTCGCAGCCATGTTGAAATCCCTCATAGAAGTTGGGGATCTACAATCATCATGTGGCACATTTTGAGCCGCTTCAAGCCATTCCGGTTTGTTGAAAAACTTTTGTGTTGCTGAAGAATTAAAAATCTCCATAAAACATAAGTAGCAATCTAGAAAACAAAGTATTCCCAAACAAACATCCTAATTACTAAATAAGTCACATGAAGAGCCTGCATTGTTCTATCAACAGGGGTGAAGTTTGTGTCTCACTGAGGTATTTCTCAATTTTATCCATCTTGAGAAATTTCTTTTCATAGGCATTGTAAACTTGATTGAAAACTTGATGAGCGTTTTCCACATGAAGTTCTAATGGCACGGGATTATTTCAACATTTAGTAGTGCAGAGCACAGTTGCCTTCCCAAGCAAAACTTCCACCACATTCTCGTTCTCAACTTTTTTGATGTTCCCTAGCGCTATAAACACCTCCCTCCCAACCTTACCTGGAGGAGTGACTCTCCTCACACAAAGTGGAAGCTCCTCAAACCGGATGAAGCACCGAATGCGCACCTTCTTGACACCACGCTCATCATACAACCTCATGAGCTTGCCAAGACTTGGCTCTGACAATSCAGATCTCACAAACACGCAGTCATGTAGAGTATACCGAACACCTTTGAAAAACCTTAGAGTCATAGCTAGAAAAAGACCTAGGCTTGCTAGTAATGACCATCCAATATGAAGCAAATCAAGTGAGACACTGAAGGCTTTGGAGAATGTAGAGCCCACTATCAAATAAATGAAACTAAGTTGTAAGCAAGTGAGAAATACGTAAAATATCCCCCTTTGGAGCGGAATGCTCAAATTTTGACTAAGGTGAACCACAACACTCTTCATACCCTAAACCGTGGTCGCACCTCAATCCGCGGTCGCCCCCTATGCCCGCAGTCGCCCAGTGATGTACACCCGCGGTCGCCCTCTGTCCTGAACCCGCAGTCGCCCTATCAAATGGACCCGCAGTCGCCCAGTGTTCGGATCCGCAGTCGCGCCCTCTTATCCGCGATTGTCCCTACCCGTGGTCGCACAACCCGCAGTCACCTATGCTAATGTGGTTTGGGCTTTCCACGTCGGATGAAAATATCTGCCCGTCGGGCAGAAAATTTCCAAAATTTGGGCGACCGCGGGTGTGGGCGCCTTCGAATTTGTCGCGCATGTTTGACACTCGACATACTCGACATGCAACGTCAGACAGACAACTCGACACCAAAACCCAAAAACCCGTTCGACAGAACAACCCTGGTCATGAGTAAACCTCGTGTCAGCCTTCTCATGATTTCCGATCTTCTCATGCACAGGCAGTCTCTTTTATGTCTTCCTGCAGCTTGCAATTACATTGTCTCATGATTGAATCTTGAAACTCATGCTGGTTTCATCTTTCGGATGCAGAGAGAAGGTAGGTCAACCAACCCCGGGATCACGGACCTTGCGGACGGCATGCGTGTAGGTGGTACTAGTTCGGTAAGTTTGAATTGTGGATTTGGCTGCTTCCCACTTCTAGGAATGTGAATTCACTTGCTGCTATTGAGCTCTCCCGATACTAAAAATGAGTTTGACAAAGTCTGCCGACTTTGGGTGTTGTACAAGGCACAAGAAGTGCTTGCAGAAGGCTGGAACTTGTGACCTTCCACTGCGGTGTGACTCGACCGGATGTATCTATTGTATTAATGTGAATTCACATCCCTGAAGTCGTGCTTAGGGTGTCTCTCTGAAATCGTGAGTGGTCGCCCTCATATCTGTTTCTGACGTTCGACTTGCAATTGTTGTGTGGAAGTGAGGTAAATTACATAATGGACTCGTGCATGTCTTTTTGGTAAGTCATGTGTGAGTTAGACATATTTGTGGCACTAGATGAAGGTTCCTATCGTGACTAGGGAATGATTGCTTCGCAACAACTGAATAACTTGTTGTACTCTGGTGCATTGTTATGCGCATCAATTCTGTGGTCGCAGGTGACCCGGCTCTGCGATTAGTTGTGGATTTCTTGAAGAAGGACGTGGACGTCAAGTTCACCCAAGTGCTTGCCACTTCAACAGCTCAATCGGCAGCAATAGACCAATTGTGGTGTATGTTCACTATGGGAGATTCAATGAAAACCAAGACAAAATGAAGAGAAACTTGTTGGTACCAACAGATAAAAGATTTTTGCCCATGCACTGTGATTGTCCAACCACATGAACAGGTGCAATGTTGGTTGCAAAACACACTCTGACTCTTCATTATTTAGCGTGACATGATATACAAATAACAAGTATTTCAAAAGGAGGACTTTGTGGCCACCATTGTTTCTCCATTAGGGATTGCCCTATAGTGTATGCATATGAAAAATGACATCAAATCATGTTGAAATCAGTGTACATGTATGTAGAACATTTGGAGTTTCGGGCATTAAGTGCTTCGTAAATTGCATAATAATGGTTTCTTGTATATTTATTATTAATACTTTGCTTACATCATTTTAAGGCTATTTTTAACCAGAACGTCAAAAAAAACCTTGTGCTCAATTACGCACTCCTGCACTTTCTACTACACTGTGATGTGCTACCTACATTTGGCCATCTGCTTTTGCACTTAACGTATTCTTGAAATTTTAAAGCTGCTTCCTCTATGCTTCCTATAGAGCCCTGTTCCATTCACGCAGTCATCGTAACATATGAGTGACTCCAATTCTCTAGAATTTGAACTTGGAATACACATGCGATGCAACCCATAAAAAGAGTGGAGTGTAGAAAATTGCAACCTTCTATTGCAGTGTATAGAATTGCACAATGACATTCAATCTCCCATACAATATCATTTGATCTCCACTTTCATATGTCAGTTTTAGACCAACTAATGAAGGCTATTTGCACTGATGTGACAACAGTGCATATGAGATGTATTCAAATTAACGGCAAACCATGTACATTTACGGAAACACTTCAACTACTATGCTAGAATTAAGGATGACTTGAGGAGACCACAATTAAGCGGCACATACCACAATTAAAAAGGTGCTAGTCGTACGTGGTTTCATTCCCTTCCTCTATCTTTACTATGTCGTGAAATTCTTTGTTGATTCCCTCAATTCCATGTCCTGTGCCCCGCCATCCAATTTTAATTAGAAAACATTACATGCCATACATTCCACCCACCATGAATGTCAAGCATTTGGCAAGTCGACAACAATTTCCGAAGTCATTGTGCATTTCCATGCATAATGGACATAGCATTCATGAGCCCAGATCATACTCTTATTACTGCACCGCAGACCATGTGTCAATTTTTTTGTTTAGCAACATGTCTCATACACCAGTTCTTACCTCCGCACTGTCCAAATTCCAAAACAATTATTGTGTGAAACTATTTTAATAAATATTACAATAGGTCTACATAAAAGCCGATCAAATATTTCCATCACACCTTCTCGATACCCCTACATACCTTCGCGATACCCCTATATAAAAGTTCTTCTTTGTTGGCATCTCCTCTTGACAATCCCATTTCCGTATGATATCACTCTCCTTGTATCTTGTAATTTTTTCTGAATGATATAATTGACATTCTATGAAAAGAACCTTGATTTTTGTGATGCCAGAAATTCAAACAGAGTCTACTTTCACAAAAATAACATTATCCTCCCTACATTTCTGTACCTAAAACAACTTTTTCTTCATTGTTAAATAATTTGCCAATGACCTCAATTTCTGCCAAACAATGACAAAGACGGCATTGACCACCAGAATGTACCTCGTCAGCTACTTGTGTACATTTTGCAATCCTTTTATTTCTTTCAAGTTCAGAGCGTTGCCTTCCCCCCTTATGGGCACTGGCATGCCTCGTACTTGGACGACCTCCATCTCTGCAATGACATCCTTGTTTTGCTATATTCTATAGTTCAATCCACTAGTAATGTATTGTTGCCAGAACTATCTCTTACTCTCAATCAATACCTTCCTCTTCATGCATAAATTCTTTGCTTCAATTTCAATGTTGTTCATCCTCAGTTGCACTTCTTATTTACGTGTTTCCGGGATTTGGATTCATGAACACCAGCTTTATATAAAGAGATTGTTAGTGAAATACAAGAAAAATCCTTGTTGGGACCTTCCACTCCACTGACCAAATATGTAATTTTAAATATCACACACATAAGTCTGTACACTCCCAATTATTCAATACTGAGAACTTCATTGACAAGCTAGTCAATATTTTTTTGGACAATGCTCTTGATGTGTAACCAAAAATATCAACAAATGAAAAAAAGGGAGAGAATCAAATGTAACAGAAATAATTTCTCACCGCTAACAACCAGTAGTGGTACAATATATTGGCATGAGCGAGTACTCAGTCGGACTCTGAGGATTCTCCTATGTCCCGATCAAATAATTCTTCTTCTCCAACCGCTTCTTGGAATATGTCTTCCCTCAAAACCTCTCTGCCTCTCATAGACCGGTTTGGAGTGTTCAGGGTTGTCCGTGTCACGTCAAGTCATGACGTCAGGATGTCATGACGGTGACGTGACATAACCCCCAAAGTCCGTCATGATAGAATATTCTATTTTTTTTATGAAATATGATGAAATTCACTAGGATAAACAACATAAATTAAAAAATCATGTTAAGGAATAGTGATACATTTGTATTTCCATCATGATTGTCAAAAAAAAATTTAGAAAGAAGTAAAAAAAAATTCAGAATTTAGGATTTAGGGTTAGGGAAGTCATGATTCTTGTGGATCATGACGTGTCACGATGGACATGTCATGACTTGTCACGACGGACGCGTCATGACATCACAACGTGAAAAGCCCACGTCACGTCAGGATAGACATCGCTGGGAGTGTTCTCAGATATGATTTCGGGAATTGGAAGACCTTCGTGTTCATTGTCGCTTCTTCTTGCAAATATATTTGAACTTCCCGTTTCAGTAGTTGAATTACCCACTTGCTTGCCCCGAACATCCCGACGTAAAACCACTCTCCACCTCGGCAATTCCAATGCATCGCTGGAAAACACCTGCTCACAATGCTTTGGAAATACAAACGATTCTCTGCCAAAACGTTGGCAAGCTTCAAAATTAGCAAGTGTGAATCTCCACTTGTCGCTCTTGACAGTTGCTGTTGGTCCCCTATAATTTGCTCTCACCCACCTACAAATGAATACAAATACACATGCGCGTCGGTAGTCGAGTTCTACTATCTCCTCCAATTCCCCTATATACTCTACTTCTGCTTCAACGATGCTACGATCCCTTGCACTTGATCGCCATGGTCTTGTGAAAGTGGCTGCAACACCAGAGTCCTGAGTTTCTAACCTCCTCTCATAACTTGCCACTTGGAATCAAGAACCAAAAGCCCACATGCTTCTAAATTTTTTGCACTTAAAACTTGGTGGAATGGATACATCCTTTACGAGGTCTAGAACTTCTACTCCGTGTTCTTTTGATAACTGTACATCATCTTCCAACCACTTTGCAAATGAGGGGATTTCACATAAGCCTTCAGGAAATGCAGTCCCTCTTTTTCCGCTTTTGTGTGGATGTTGTCAGTGCCAGGCTCTCCTGTGCTCATCTCTCTCCATCTTTGTTTTTTTATACCGTCTACAAAATGGACCGATCGTCATTTTTTTATGAAGGAAACAAAAATTTCAGACATAATACTACAGAATTCCACAGTTTCCAAACTCTTCACTACAACAAAATATTTTCTCACATACTACTATGAACTAATTACTTTACAGAGCACACATTTTTCTTGATCTTTTGTGTGCCACTGTAAAATTCTCTTTTACATCTTCCCGTTTTTCATAATGCAACATTGTCAACGACAAACTACCAAAAATTGTTTCTAACTTTTCTACTTAGCAAAACTTCATGCATGACTACATTTTTTACCTTTTGCGCATCACCCACATATGCACAAACTTTGCTATTGGACTCGTACAGTGAGTGATATGCACTCCTCAGCAACACAGTACATAAGTTTCCGATTATTCTACATTCTAGTATGGCCGGCACATGCTCTCCCATTATTGCACTTCATGCCTTAAGGCCCATGCTTATAAAATTTGATGTATGACAACAAAGTTCAGCCATGGACAAGTGCAAAATTAATGACTTACTCATGGTATTCTTCACAAATCCCAGAGGTGTCGACGACAAAATCATGAAAAAGCTCTCTCCTGTCTTCAGTTAGTGTTATGGTAATTCCTTGGCCTTCCAATATTTCATCCAACATTCTAGGGTCTTCTTGCGAGTCCCAAACTCTTGTAGATGTCGACCTATATTTCAACATGTGCTCCGTCACATACCCTGCAGCTTCTTCTAATTCATAACTTGCAGCCATACTCCCTTCTGGTTTGGCTAAGTTCCTGACATAGCTCTTCAATCCCTTGTAGTAACGTTCATATGGATACATCCACTGATTGTGAACAGGACCACAAATGAATAATTCTTGCACAATGTGATTTGGCAAATGCATCATAATAGTGAATGCTGCCGGTGGGAGTTCCTTCCCAAGTAATACCATTGTCTCTGCAACATCTTTCAGAAGCTGATTTCTAGAGTCTTGGCTTATAACCTTGTCACAAACTCTTTGGAACACCCTGCTCAATCTGATAATTCTGGAAGCCAAGTCTTGGTTCTCGATATTCCGAATGCATACAGGGAGAATTTGTTGCATTATAACATGGAAATCATGAGACTTGAGCCCCCTAAGCTTCCCCTTCTCAATTCTTCTACATAGGTTTGACACATATCCACTTGAAGTTTTCATCGTCCTAAGCGTCTTGAAAAATGTTGCTTTGTCAGCATCAGACAGAACATATCCTACGTTTGGCATGATGAACTTATTGCTGCCAGGGAAAGATTCTTAAAGCCAGAGATGATCCCTCACCAATCGAGCTTGCAGATCTAACCTAATTGATGGTGTATTGCTTTCTCCTAAAATTAACTTCAACAAAATTTTGCATATGTTTTTCTCACAATGCATGACGTCCAAAGTGTGCCTGCATGGTAGTCGCTGCAATTTAACCACATTCAACCGTCATACTTCTTTTCTGAGTTTAATTGAACAAAACGCTCAACAATACTACCGTACATGTCTACCAACTCTTCGCCTTCCATAACCACAATGGCAATAGACACAACAATTGACGTTCAAGAAGAACTTCAAATAATGGGAAAATGAATATAGTTACCTAACCAAACTTAGACACTTACACTGCACACTCTACGAATACACTTTTATTGTAACAAAACTAGCCACTGACTTTGGAGCTTCTGTCCACACCTACCCACACCTACGTACGCTAAAACTCAGAGCAGAGATTTATTCATTCAATTAATCGTATGACTTCATGCATACTGTCACGTCTTTTATTCACCACCGTGTATCTGCATGTGTACTATTAATTCATTTTCCAGCGTCCCCTGCTAACTAGTACCTGTCAATCACAAACTCCCTTAACGACATTCTACATAAAAAATTCACATCTCTGTCTACTACGTACGCTCATTCATTTCCATCTGCTTGTGCACTTTTTCATTCCAAATGTTCACACTTGGTTGACGGCTTGTCACATACCATTCTATTAATACTGCTTTCTAGTTTCCAAGGAGTGCATAATTCATTTCTATGTGCACATAAATTAGAATTTTAGAGACTTTCAGCTCAATAGACTGCAATTGCATTCAATGCAAGGACAACCTACATTCCTTACGCGTGAAAATTGTTTCCAGATTAGAAAAGAACAATAAAACAACCCATACTATGAGGACAGACTATTCCTACTAGTACATGTACTCGTCGCATGCATTATTGTAATAGCTGTGATCTACATACAACCAGACTTTCTACATGAACCGCCAACAATTCTGAGTAATTAATAAATGACTTTGCAAACCTTGATGCCCAACTTATGCACTAATGCAATATGTCTTCCTTCTCTCTTCTCCTCAGCGATAGAAATTGGCAACTACAATATACATTTTGAATTCAAAAAGCGCAGTACTCTACACAAACAACACCATGTACACATTATTTTTTGACCGGAAACGCTATACGGCAGTGTTGCGTTTTTTGTTGTCACACATGCGGTATTTCTTGCTCTGTTCCCTACACCGCTCATTCCATCAACCACTTCTTCTGTACTACTATTATAAAAGAGTAGTTCCGTAAAGAGCCATAAGTCCATAACATTCCCCACACTTGACTTTTGTTCATAATAGTCCTATGTTATTTACTGTGTTTTAGCCAAGCCACTATCACATTCATTAATAAAACACTGAGGCCACACTTAAGTACAAATTATTGACTTACCGCCCAATATGGCAATCAAAAGAAAATACTGACACGCTTCACTCCGTGCTTCTTCACTGGATCTTCTTCAGTGTCCTCTACTCCGCCTTCTCGAAGATACTTCTCCCTCTCCAAACCATTGGCATAAATTTGGTGCCCACTTTGTCGTTGAGGAGTATGACCTCTTTCAGGTTGCCCATTGAAAGCACTCCTACAATTTCTGAATCGATGTCCCAAGTCCAAAAACCTGCGACCTCCAAGATAAACCATCTTTCGTAACATGGCAGAGTAGTCGGCACATGTTTCTACTCCACAAAGTGGACAACCTTTGTACCCCTTTGTCTGTTGCCCGGAAAGTAAACCATATGCCAGAAAGTCGTGAACCAACCACATCAGGATTGCCCTAAGAGTAAAGCGCCTTCGTCCAATGGGCTTTGACATGTCAACAGCTGCAACACCCTCCCATAATTTCAATAAATCTTCCACAAGTGGCTCTAGGTATACATCAATGACGTCTGCTGAAGGAGCGTGAGGACCGGGAATTAGAAGTACTAGCTTCAAAAAGAATGTTTTGCTAGTCATCCACAGAGGCAGATTGTAGATTGCCACTAAAAATGGCCAGACAGAGTGTTTTGCAGATTGGTTGCCATATGGATTAATGCCATCACTTACTAGACCTATCCTTAGGTTTGTAGGAATGCTAGCAAAATCTGGATAAGTGTCATTTATGTGCTTCCATTGCTCTCCATCCACCACTGACTTCATAGTTCGATCCTCTAATTTGTTTGTCTGATGGAAAGTCACCATTTTTGCTACTTGAGGGCATTGAAACATTCGTCGGAGTTGGTCAATAATAGGAAAATATCGTAATACTTTCAATGGAATAGTGGTGGATCCCTCCACATACCTAGATTTACCACAACCAGGATGGGGACATGTGACCAAATCTTTCTTCTCTCCTCGGAACAACGTGTGACCATCTGGACAACAATGAATGGCTTCGTGCTTCAATCCTAACTTTAGAACCATTCGTCGCGCCTTGTAAGAAGTTCGTGGCAATTTGTTTGATTTGGGAAGCAAGTCTTGTGAAAGAAACTTCAATAATTTGTCTACAAATGCATAAGGAATGGAAAATAGACTTGCCATTGTCATGAGAATAATGACAACCTCCAGCCGATTTAATTTACATCCTCCATAAATTCACTCACTTGAATTCCGAAGCATCTCGTCGTACTTTGGTCCAGACATGTCGAAGTCTTCTTCTGCTTCAATTTCTTCATCTTCAATTCCTTCCGCTTCTTGCATTTCACTGTGTAGATTGTCAACGCGAGAATATGCATCTCTAACCGCCGCCGACACATCCACATTCGACCTCTCCGGCCAGACAAATTCGTCTAGACCTCTGGCATTTTTTTTGATTCCTCTAAAGTAATCTTCTTCTTCTTGCATACCTTTGTCTGTAGGGTCTTTGATGCTCTCTCCATCTTTAGTCTGCATGCATTGTAAAAACAATCCACTTCATTGTTTTTTATAATTATGTAAAAGCATGCGTCAACTCTAACAGGGGTCTGCAGTCCTACAGGAACTATGGCTTCTACATCCTCTGCTCTTGTACTATGCATTCTCGTTTAACAGTTTGAAGTTCTTGAACAATATGCATGGAAGGTAGGCTTCTGGGATGAAGACATTTTTGCTATGATCCACATGACGTTCAATAATGAAATCCTAGATGGAGAAAGAGGAACTCTAAGTTCTTGCACAAAAACATTAAAGAACTATAAATGTACCAAAACAGGGTATTGAAGGTACGGATCTTGCCCATGCAGCCTGTGATGTCAAGCGACAATGTCCACCTTCAGAAGTTTGGCTCCTCTGCAAACCTTACATGCACAAAGGTACTCTAATAATCCTTGTCTGCATGCAATTGATCTTTCGATGTGGTATGCCGCACATAGCTTTCCCTTGCTCCTCATTTTTTGTAAGCACGTATAAGTATTTTTGAAGAAGTGGTTTTTTGTCAATGATACAAAACATAAGCTTGTTACTTAGTTTTTAAAATAGAGTTTTCAAAATGCTTGGCAAGTCACTAACATGCGAGGTCCTCTTTACTACATTTAAAAAACGAAATGTAGAATAGCATTGCTAATGAGGAATCAGTGCATGCCTAATTTTGTTCCCACTTCTTCTTTCCATAATTACGCAATTCCACATGATTAACAAGTTAAGTAAATATGMAAGAGAACATCATCTATGAATTAGGTGCTCATTAGGCAAGCATGCCCGACCAATGTCCAACCACAAATATGGTTTTCTCATAGTGGAAGCTCCAAAGAAACATAAATATTCCCGAGCAATGGAATACATGTATGGTGCAATCATGGAAATTACAAAGTTACAGCATGCTTCACAACTTTGATTTACCTAGGACACTTCGACCCTTGGTCTCCTTCGATGAATGTTTAGACTACCACTTCTTCAACCGCCAACTTCAGTACCATTCTTTTAAAATATACGTCTTCAAATCTGCGAGGCCAAATGCCCAAATGTCTCAATTTAGTCGCTAACATCAAAACGGAGTGTTCTATACATCTAGTCTGTAGACAAAAAATCATTCTTGAACCAGAAGGTAATGTACATGACAATGTCGACAGTGCAAACAATGTGTAATGCGTGGAGCAACAAAAAATCTATTTTGAAGATACTTCCACTATTAGGATATAGTTACAAAGTATTGAAAAAACGGCAACCAATACTATGAGAGCAATGGATGCAGTTCTCTAAGTACGTGGTCCACAACAATACATGTAGAAAAAACATTTATGTTTCAACATAAACAGGGTAATCATATATTCATATTCATTGTGCCATCATAATTAAGTACAATACACACCAGTATAACGTACATCTGCAAACGTCGTTGCAGACTAAAAGTTAGAATTCTGTCAATTGTTGCACTACGACTGTAGAAAGGCTACCACTCCGACGTACACAGTAGGAATCTAACTGTCCAGAATAATTCCTACAATTATCAGTACATTGGACTTCAACAACGTAGTAACTTGCAGTAGATTATACATTCCGTTGTGTACAGAAGTACTGACTACTCTTCTTCCAACACTCGACTCCAACGTATGGGTCGAAATTGTTTTGTAGAAGACCACAGAACACATTACTTTGCTCCATACGGTGTAGCTAGTGCGACCCTTCCAATCGTCTACGTATTGTAAGTGAACTTATTCCAATTTCTAACATTGTACTCCATCAACCAATCAAGCATCACCTGCAGGACTTCATGTCCGCGCTTGTACCAAGGTTTGTACTTACGGATCTTCTTAACTTTCATCTGAAACGTCAACATATTTTAGGGGAAGCTTTTCTAGGAGGAGCAAAATCAATTTCTATCGTCGTTCGCAAACAAATTGGAACATGGTACCAACCACACATACAGAACATAGAGTAAGAATATGTAAGTATGAAAAAACCTCGTTGTTTGAAGTTTGTCTACTCCTCAACTTCATGACACGTGACTGCCTTCTAAATTCTCTGTACTTGCATAAGAAGTAGCCCAGACAAATTTCAGTATAGAAGTTAAAATGAAAGTGCTCTTTGGGGTTGCACATACTCACACATTATACAATTTCCGTAGAATTCATTGGCTTAGAACAATGGAGAAAGGATTAGGTTAGCAATGGTATCTAATTCTGGTAAGAATACATGATGCATACCATACAAAAGAAGATGGCACCMGAGTTACAAATACATCAGCAAACTCCCCTATCCTTTGGAACGTACCAAAGCATGCACAAGTCACCACCGTTAAAGACGTCTGCAGACTTCTCTGTTATCCGAAGCAATTCCGTATCTACATAGTTCAAAAGAAGAAGAGAAATGAGGAGTGCAAACTATTGAAAACAGTCACTGTACTGTACGGTGGAAAATTAAAAGGCCGTAGACGACACTGTCAAGCCCAAGAAGAATTGAAGGTTGAGATTGTCCCGCTGTGCACGTGGTGCTACAAAAAATGGGATAACCTTCGGATCGTGGACAATCGGACGAGAGAAAATTGGGATCGAGGAAAATCCCATGACCTTCAACGTCGGGCTAGGCAATATTGAGATCAGGAAGAAAGAACAAGAATGGTACAGAACGCAAAGTAGGAAGAAGGAGGACAATCAAGCATGCTTGTAACATAACACTTGTCAATTTTGGAGGAGACAAATACATAACTCTAAACTCTTCTTCAATAATTGTACTCAAAAGTAGGTTTTCTAGGAAGAAAAGACGTTTTCTATAACGTTATGTGAGAAAATCAAATAAATGCAATTTGTCATCATGGCAATAACAATGACAAGAGTGGTAGAACCTTGAAAATTAGGAATGCTGATTCTAAAATTAAAGGTGCACGATTTGTTGCACTGAGGATAAGTAACTAACCTTCAAGGTGTACTACGGACTTGTCAATGGATTTGGCAATGACTGGATTGAACTTCCACAAGAAGACCATATAGGTGTCGTTCACTTTCTTCTGAATGATAGTTGCTGAGGACTACCTGCTTCTTTACTTGAGCTGCCTTGCAGCTCTCGCTTCCTGCAATGTGGTTGTATCAGTATTTAGAAAAATGCCGTGACCGCTTTGGAGACGGACAAAGCAAAAAAATTTGCACACCACCATGATAGAAGTTATTGCCCACGAACTTCAACCATGGAGGACCATACTGTACAACCACCTATAAATTGAGTTGTGCGGTCTACAATAAACTGTGTAAGTCTCTACATTGTCTCATTTACTTAGTAGCATTAGGTGCACTGTAGAGTGTAGACACACTTGTCACTAGAACAATGACAGGTAAATGAAATCGTGTCATTTAGCAAAAATGCGGCGGGACTATAGACATTCCCCGCCGTCTTGAATTTATTGTCCACGCAGTTCATGGGCGTGGAATTGTCTAAATAAGATCGGCCATGCATTTCTTCACACAAGTGTATCTCCTCGAAGAACGTGTATGCCGTGGATACTCTATAGTAAGGCATTTGCGACTTACAGGAATAACCTGCGATCATGCTATGTTTGAAGCACCGCCTTGTGCATTGTACATGCTTTTCAATGGCTATGACGGAAGTAGGGTTCTTTTGGCAGTCTCTTAAGGCACAATTCCATAGGTGGATGTTCTCGACGAAGTTCATGGATGAAAACCTTCCAACAACAATGTGCCATTGCATAATTTTGCAATAGCCACTGAGCCGAAAGAACCCTACACTCCGAGACTTCCTCATAGTTGTATAAAAACAATTATAGTATTTCCTCTAGCGTTTTTAGTTTTGTGGTCCAAGTACTAACAATTGAACTTGTGACCTAGGTATGACATCAAAATGCTACAACTCTGTTGGCTACGGCTTTAATATTTGAGAGTAGAGGGACAAAACCTCAAGTCCATTGGGGTCGTACAATAGTGACAAGAGTGATGGTGGAAAGAAGGAGAGGAATCGAGAAGACAAAACACAGAGGAGCAGCAAGGTAGTCACTCCTCTGAATGCAATAGACGACTTCTAAAAATTAGAAGAAGTCGAATGTGTAGGACAATCAGGTATGCACATGTAACATAGCATTCCTCTTCATGTGCAAAAAGACTATGCGTCAGGAACAGAGGAAGCAAGTCCAAGGTGAGAGGCACAAGAAGAAACAAAAAGTGGAAGAGTGGAAGAGTAGATTGCGAGCTTAAGCAAAATTAGTTTTTTCCTCCTTTAACTTGTGAGCATCGCACATAGAAGATTACAGTAAAGGAAGTACGAAAATGCAAACGTGGCTGATGCCGTTAGTGATGAAGACAGGTATGTAGTTTGATCGACATGCGAAAGGTGAGCTGCAAGTGAGTTGGCGAGGGAAGTGACGTCCGTACACCTTATTGGATTCCAACACACGGTTAGGACTCCTAAGAAACAATGTTCGTGAAAAAAAAAGTATTGGAGTCTTATACGTAAAACCCACAGGTACAAATTGCTTTTTGCATCGGCACTTACAGAAGAAATTGCTGGTTTTTTGTAGTGGAAGTTGTCCGCTGAGTTACCTAAGTACTGTAGAACTTAAATTCATGTTGATGAAAGGATCAAAACTCAGTGGAGCTTTGTTTTTAAAGGACAAAAGGAAGTGGGCGTTCATGTAAAAATTTCTTAATAAAATCAATATGGGATGTAGTTCATTACTTTACGTGGTTTAGAAGCTACTATGCGTGTCGATTTGGTCATTTGTATCGTGATTTTAATTTGTTCAGTTAGAAATATGCCATGGCAGTTCTTTATTTTCAAGGTAACTTTCAGCATGTCTTTGTACAATTCAAAAGTGTGGAAAGCATATTTTCATTTTAAGGCTCTAACAATTCATTGAATGGGCTTTCCAGTGCATGGAGGTTTAAAGTGTTTTTCATAATTAGTAGATAGTCGTGTTGGAAACAATGCATTGGAAAAACAATTCTTGAGATTCCGTGGAATCCTTTTCTCTAATGTAGTAATTTATGGCTTACATTGCTAGAAACATATGTGGTTGTGCTTGGTTGCCAGTGGCACAGAAGGGTTAAGAGAGGAATAGACTTGTGTGCGTAGTAATTGTAATCTAGAAACGGCATTGCATGTGTTTGTCTTGCCAGTACCGTGCATGATGCATGGTGTTTGAATTTTACAGTCGGACCATTACTGTGGAGAAATGAAGGAAAAGTGTTAGTTAGTGGAGGTACCTTAGTAGTGTTTGCAGACATGCAATGGACACCATTTTAGGAAATGGATAGGCGGAAAATAGCGTGGATTGATGTGGTTGTCAAGTTCCAGTAGTTATTTTCCGGGGTTGTATTTATCATTGTTGCTGTTGTTTTTGTGCCATTGGGAATGAAAGGAAGGTCGGGGCTCACATCTTAGTAGTGTACTAGTGTTGTAGGACTTCGATTATTGCTTGCACATGTCCTATACATGTGCAATCATAAAACAACATTTGAGGGTGGGACTTACTTTGTTGTACTGTGTTAGGTAAAATTGCCAATGGGTGCGTCGGAGGACAGAAGCCTAGACAAAGATGGATTCCAGACATGAGGTACACGTAATGAAGAAGATGAAGAATAAAGGAAAAGTAGTAGAGAAAGTACCAGGCGATTGCAGGTCCATAAAAGAAGGAATTCTGACAGAGAACAATGCGCCACAATGGCATCCGTTGTTGTCCGCGCGGAAAAAAACCCGAACACGGGAGGAAGAGTTTTTGAAGAAAAAAGAAACACAACAGTAACAAGGCAACATGAAGCAAAAGGTACCGTAAAAATATCAAAAAAGGATTATGAATTGTTGCAGAGTTTGAAGAAGAAGAGCGTGCGACCACTTACAAAGAATATTGTCAATGGTGAGCGTAGTGATTGTTCTTTATGTAATGAGTGAGTGCATTCTATAGGGTATTGTTTGAATCGCCTTTGCTTGAATTGCCTTTACTTTGACTTGGACACATTGTGTATATGAAATGTTCTTTCGCATTAGGCATGGTTGAATTCATGGTTCCAAGATTCGTATACGAAGCATGTAAAACTTGGCATGATAAAGATGTTTGGAATGATACAATTCAATCATGACCTACTAAGTGACGACAAGGAAGACGTCGTTTTCAAAGATTCTGTCAAGTTGAATGTCACAAAGTAATGACAATATTCCTATACTCATTTGCAGAATTGCAATAGATGGTATTGGTGTGATCATGCAGGAAGGTATGGTTCTTCCATGTACATGGTCATTGTCATTATATCTAAAATGCTTTTGTAGGTAGTTGCATGCAGCTTGGCAGAAGTTGGATAAGCTTGTGCAATTGCATTTCCTATTTCTAGTGGAGACTTCTGGTTAATATGGACAGTGTGTGAGTAAATTTTGATTGTGTTGTTCACGGTGATTGCAGAGTTCAAGTTAGCATGTGATGAAAATGAGAGCTTGTTGGAATTGAAGAAAGCAGTGTCGAGTACTGAGGTGCTGAGCTTGCATTGTGAAAAACAATTCAGTGTCGCAAAATCCTTCCAACTAGAAAAAAAATGATGATGGAAAGTAGGGCACGCCCAGTGACAAGGGAAAACAGCATGCGGAGGTTTTTCCAGCAACCTCAAATCAAGCAAGTAATGTAGAAGGGATTCTGAATAAGCCCAGTCATAAGAAGGGAGTAGCACCAGAGTCGCCAGAGTGAGATACATATGATAGTGACTTTCAGGAATTTTCTACAATAAAGTAACACATACAAAGATGGATGTTTAGTTTCAGTCAGCAATGTCTATCTTGACGTGACGTGGGCTTTTCATGTCGTGATGTCATGACACGTCCATCGTGACACGTCATGACATGTCATGATCCACGTCATGATCCACAAGAATCATGACATCCCTAACCCTAAATTCTAAATTCCGAATTTTTTTTTACTTCTTTCTAAATTTTTTTTTGACAATCATGATGGAAATACAAATGTATCACTATTCCTTAACATGATTTTTTAATTTATGTTTTTTATCCTAGTGAATTTCATCATATTCCATAAAAAAAAGTAGAACATTCTATTATGACGGACTTTGGGGGTTACGTCACGTCACCGTCATGACATCCTGACGTCATGACTTGACGTGACACGGACAACCCTAGTTTCAGTTGTGTAAAGTTATTGGAATACGGAGTTCTAAATGATAATTTTCGTATGTGTTTTAAGTAGAAGGGGTCTATATAGAGGGAGAAATTTTATTCAGTTATTACGTGCATGGGGTTCTTATTGCAGAAAATATTTAGATAGCAATACTAATGACAATCTGTGTCCTTGGCACAGAAGCGTATTGGTCTTTCACGAGCGGCAACACTTCCAAATGAACGGAGTTGCCAAAAATTAGCCACTGAAGGTAGAAGAAAGAGTACAAGAGAGGATGCTGGGAGACAAGCAAAATGTGTATGGTTCCAAATGAAAGAGGATAAGGACGATGAAGCAATGTTGATATGGCAACACCTAGTACCTTCAAGCGAGGATAAACGGAACAAATTCCTTCTAACAAATGAAAGTGAGAGCAGCCCAATTACAAAAAAGGATATGATAAAGGCTAAGTCTTTTTTCCCTTTTCAAGTGATGGTGGAGGAGGATCACGTACAAACAACAGAAGTAGTGGATTCCTTACTTTTAGCTGCTGACATTGACGGAGACAATAGCTTCTAAGAAAACACGATACAATATGGAAGCAACATGAAAAGGGTGAATGACCTTGTACTCACTAAATCTGAAGCAAGGGCAAATAGAAAGAGGAAGAAAGTTGAGAGGGAACTAGAAGTGCAGAGTACAATAATCAAGAGGAGAGAAGCCTTACTACATCATGGTTAGTCCATCGGGGACACCATATGGAGATGGCATGACTTCATGGAAGGCAGAATTGAATAAGCTTTGTCGTGGCCTAGATCCATCAATCAGGGACATTCGGCAGCAACCGCACCAAAAAATCCAGATTTTGAAAAAAAGACTCACTGACAATTTTGAATATAGTGGGATCATTTCGGATAGGTACCTTCTACCATTAGTCGGTCACAGAATTTTAGCGAGGAAGAATGAATTGATAAATAAAATCAAGAACGGAAAACCATGTCCTCCTAAAGTGAATGCAGACACATGGAAAAGATTGGAACGTATAAGTGACAGTCCTAATTTCAAGAAAAAGTCGGATGCAATGCGTTATGCGAACTCATGCAAATAGAATTTGGGGAGAACAAGTCTAGGTGGAGAAATCAGTGTTCGAGATTATTTGAAGCAGATTTTGAGAAGGTCACCAGACCCTAAGGAGGTCCAAGCTGAGATGACTCGCGATAAGGGGTACGGGGGCTACAAGAGATCAAAAGAAATAATTGTTCAAGATACTACCGAGACAGTGAATCCAAGAGTTGATGAGGAAGTCAGTGAAGGGAATTCAGAGCCGTTGGAGATGGTGCATATGCAGGGGAATGCATCAAAGGAAAATAATAAAAACGGTTGTGTACAAGTGGCGAAGGAGACGACAGTTGAGTAGATGGAGATGATAACGCACTTGGAAGCTCAGATTCAGGAGTTGAAGAGTCGTATGAAGGTTAATATGAAATAAACAGTTCGTCCAAATACAACACCGGCACTTATTTCAATGACAGAAGTGGCCTTAGAGTCGTCTATCGAAGGAGTTTCCAATTAAGTGAGGAAATTTAAGAACCACGTCATTTATTCTGAAAATACACTGCAAGAAAGATTGAATGACCATGTCGACATATCACCCTACTGTAAACGTCATGAGTAGTAGTATAGGTTGTGGGAGAAGCGGTAGTGGAAAGAATTCGGTTCATGCAATTTCCCTTTTTGGCATGTTTAGCATGAAATCGCTAATGAACGCGTGCATTACCGTAACCAATGTTATGTATTTGTGTATTGATTGCCAATGCTGTGAAGTTATGTTTAAACTGCATGCAAGGAACATGAGCATGCAAGCAGCAGGAGTGCAAGGAAGCATGCACTAAATTGAGGTGGATTGCACGAAACACAAAATAGAAGTTTTGACTTTCACTATATACTTGTCATGCTGTTTGATAATGGAGACTTCCATTGGGAAGGGATTGAAGTATTTCGTTGACAATGTGCTGCTTTGGAATTAAATAATTGTGTTTGAACATGAAACAAGTGGAAGCTACTTTGTTTTGAATATGGGGGATGGGGAGGACTACAGGTTTGACGTCAAAAGTGTCTCTATATTCTTGGATTACAATGAGAAATTCAAGCAACAATATTTTGTTATATTTGTATTTAATTATAAATTTATAGACATTGAATGTGAATTCATAAAATGAAGAAGCAACTAGAAGATGACGAGCTGACAAACAGTTTGCTATTGCAGGGCATTCGAAATTTGAAGACGCAGAAGTTGAAAGTGAATGCAATTTGCAGTGAGGCCAACTGGACATGGCAAAGCGAGGAATACCACTACCACCAACAGTGAATGATATAGACGGTGGAGGACAGCTGGAAAAGAGTTTTCACAAGTTCAACGAATGTATTAACATTCGCAGGATTATGTAGGTGGCCATGAGATAGGATTGAAGCAGTACTCATTGAAGCATGCATAGTCTACGTTTTATGATGGAGCAAACAAAGCAAAAAAAATCGTACGCAGCCATGTCAAAAGGTTTGCCTAAACTGTAGTCTCTTTGCATTGTGTGTTGGTATAGCAAGTTTAGGATGTCGTGAATGCGCATACAAGTAACGCTGTTGAAGAAGCAGAACAAGCGGAACAAGTGTCTGTTTGTTTCATTTACTAGAGTATATGGTGTTTAGTGAATATACATAGCTATAGATTGGATTTTACTATAGACTTAACTATTAATAAATTCCTATAGCTATAGGTTCATTTGCGGGGAGGTATGGACACCTGTGGTAATTCCAATGGGAATGTAGATATTAATCTAACCCCAAGTCATGCACAATGGAAGGATTTATCAAGCAATCTTCACTATACCCAAAACAATAGATAAACTTATTTATTATAATTAAATTGATGGCCAAGTCACTTATCAAATCTAATTATGGATCTTCTTTTCTTCTAGCTTTGCTCCAATTGCTCCTTTTTCTCACCAACCACAAGTACAGCTTTCCCAATTGATTCAACTTCGAGCTTTATAGCTCCTATAGATCCATTTGCAACTTTGATCCAGTAACTATTGATTCGGCTTCACAGTTTTCCACCAACTTCTCTTCCGTTAAACTTCCATTTTTAGTTACTCAGTCTTCCAATTCTATTGATTCAAACTATAGATTCACTCTCCACGTGTTCCAAATCACACTCTTCCTATCAATTAATTTTCCAGTTCAGTTCATAATACACTCAATAGCATCATGCTCATACACCAATGACACATATCATGCAACCGGCCCATACACAATTGATGAAATAATTAAGATCAAATAAAGACAGGCATTCACATCCAGGCACAACAATAGAAATTCCTCACTTAATTAAATCCATAGACTCCATACTCAGCCCATTTCATAGACTCACAATAGATACACAATTTCAGCACACTCAAATACTCACATCACACAATAGCAAAAATCACAATCTCATAAGACAACTGGGAATTCAAACACACACAATTGAGCACAGCACATTCATAATGATAATTCCGCGTTGTATTTCATTATACTAAATATTACAATTGACCCTCACTGTATTCCTTTCCAAATCCACTCCATTTCATCTATCGATCCAACACAATTGAAACAAACACCAGCACTATAGCAAAATATCACAATTGAACTCCCATTGAACACTATAACGACACCACACAAACAAAACTATAGGACTTCCAAAACTCCCATGCACAATTAACACCGCCAGCCTTTACCGCTACGGAAGCTCTAGACTCACCTTCCAGACTGAAGAACAATCGATAACCACAACCCACTTCACCCCAATCGACTGACAACCCAAAATAACCGCCACTATAGTTCATGCCCCATTCATCCCATTCCAACTTCCATTAACCACAACTATAGATGAAATCCAAGTAAAATCCACACTAACCAGTAACTATAGAAAGTTAACCTCAAGATGCCAAAATACCATTGAACATAGGCAAAATTAACCAACAAAACAAAACAAAACAAAACAAATCCACAAAAACTACAATAGTTCACAGACTACAATAGCCATATTTTGAATCACACCTTTTTCAATTCTAGTGCACAGGCACATACTAGAACGTAGGACTATAGTGGCAGGAAAAGTTTGTTGTGGAGAGCTAGGAGAGGGGACAGTAGTTTTCCAGAAAACAGTAATTCCTCAATGTTCATGTTTTATGAACTAAAAAGGAATGTGACAAATCATTTTCTCTATAAGTAGTGACTTTTGTGGGCTTGAATTTCACTTTATTTTTCCTTTTTAACAAGTCTTGGAAAGAAGTCCATCATGCCATTCTGTAAAGTAAAGATTCCATGTCATGGGCGAGTAGGCGAGTAACTAGTATGAACTTCAAACCGCAATGATATTGATCATGGAGCGCAAAAGGACAAAACATACATGCGAGCATGGATTTCTATAATATGCATAAGAGGATTGGAACTGATGTTATGAATATTGTTGCTGATTGAGTGCTGTAATGCAAAATGCTCAATCTCTGAATTAGATAAGACATTTCAAGATTAATGAAATCTATATGAAGTTCGAAGCAAATGTTGAGAAGTATATGGAGGAATTTGATTCATTGAGCTTGAAAGAAGTGACCACATGAGGTTGTCGTCAACATTTTCTAAGAACATGTGAAGCAGGAAAACATGTAGAGGTAGGAAAGTAGAAACATTCGGAAATCAAAGCATTTTGAAGGTGATTGAAATTTAATATTTTTAAATTGCACGAGCACTTCCAAATGCAAATAAAAATTATTATAAATAGAGATGTGACATTGATTCCACCACAGTGGAAGTCACAACTGTCAAAATGCAAGGCTTCAGCATTTGACAGCACATGCTGAACATCATGCCTTTGTCAGGGGATGTTTCCAAGCAATTCATGAATGAAACCTCCATGTGAAGTTGTTGCAGTGGTTAACAATCCTACTTATGTGGATTAGAACCAACATCGAAACAACAGAAGTGTGTAAATAGTAGGGCCGAACCAAGTGTTCCTAACCAACACAATAGAAAAACATGATTAGTGTTAATTTTCTCTTCATATGGACCCGATTTCTCTTGTAGTGGTTCCAGAGCTACATGGGGAGGTCCAAGCATGAAGCGAAAGACAGTCCATGCATGACCGAGTCTGCTTTGGAGAATCAAGAGTCCGGGGGGGCGCATGAAGCAAATGCTACGGGTGTGCTTCCGAATTCGCGGGAGAAGGTGGTTTCGGTGTCCACAGTGGTGGACCGAGGTCATCCAAAGACCAAGTCAAAGTCTGCTTCGAATGTTGTGGCAAGGGCGCAACTTCCGAGGCTCCTGACGACCGCAAGGAAGGCTGACATCACACTCTCTTCCGACGACAATGTGGTTCTGCAGGACCGACTGGTCCGTGGCACTTCACCGCGTTGGAAGGTGTCGGACCTGGATGTTTCACCTCCTTTTGTGGTAACACCGATCACTTCAGTGAGCCCATTGCCGTCCGCAAGCGTTTTACCAGAGACCTTGGCTAACCCGCACCTGCTTGTAGATCCCTGCAGGAGGGAAGACCTCATCCAAGCAGTAGTCGCCCAAGATGGCGAGGCTCAACCAACTAGTGGCAGCGAGGATAGTCTAGTAGAGAACGATGAAGTTGTAGGTGGAAGACTGGAGGGGAGGAGCCCTACGTCGGACGCAGTTGAGGACGTAGTTGAAGTAGATTCCACCGTTGAAGGCGCTCCCAAAGCTGCAGTCCTAGCTGTGCCTTAGAAGAAGTGTAGGAGACCTTAGAAGTCTCCCGCAAAGGTAAAACCGTCTTCAGAGGTTCCCATGTTTTCTTCCGTTGAGGTGATGCCTTTCAAGTCGGTAACCGAGCTACTGCTTGATCGGTTTTGTGGCCGAACAAGGGGGTAGGGCAAGTTGATTGTTTTCAATGTGCAAGGAACATTACTGGACAATAGCTTGCTTGTAGTGCCAAACCGAAATAGTAAAATACGTCCAACAGTCAAAACTGCAGTTTGCAGGGTGGTATTCAGGCCGTGGCTGAAATCCTTTTTAGTCCGTTGTTTCATGCACTTCATAGTGGCATTCTAGGGCAACAATAGTGCTGCTTGCTTGGACAATGTTATTCCAACCATGTTGTCCAGCTTGAGAGGTGGCTTGCATGCCGGGCCTTTATTTGTTTGGGCTTCCAATTCTGGCTCAGTTAGTGTGCTTCCCGATGGAAAGCCAGCATCTTGTGGGAAAGACTTGGGCCTAGTGTACTCAAAGTGGCCCACCTTCAATATAGAAAACACAGTGATAATGGATAGCAAGAGCAGTTAGGTACTGTACAATCCAAGTGCAAATGTCCTAATCAACACTGCCTTCTATGTGAAGTGGCTGCGCACTTTGGCTGACGACAAGGAGTACCTGAAATGCTACCTATGGCCGTTGTTGGAGGCAATAGCCAAATCCGCAGACATCACCTCCTTTCGAACCAAGTATCCCAAACTGGTCCCTGAATCCATGGCCGAAATGATACTGAAACGCAAAAGTGGAGTCCCCTATGAATTTCTCGACATTGTGGAAGGTGAGGGGACTAGCGGACCACTAGGTTGTACGAGAAGTGCATCCCCTCACCTTCAGTTCATTGTGATGCCTAACATGTTTTAGGTGTGCATGTAGGGAAGTACGCAGAAGAGAGAGACCAGGAGCAAGGCCACAACTGCAATGGACAAGAAACATGAGGGATCATTGAAGAAGGTGCGATTACGGTTTTAGCATAGTCCGTTTGTTTCCCATGCAATATCTGGCTCGGACGGTGCTGTCACATGGTTGTTGGGAGTGTTGTGCCTCTACAATTGCATGTGCACTTGTCAGCCCGTTTCCCGTACTTGGAGGCATTCTATTTTAGCATTTTCTCTCTCTTGTAGTAGGCATTCTTTGAAACGGTGGAGTTGCGCTCGTATCTGTTTGAAGTTGCATGGCAATGAATGTGCACTTGTTCTGGGTAAGAAGTAAGTTTGCAGTCACGTGTATGTCACTCAAAAGTGATAGTGAGGTGTCCCAGTAACTTTGTCATTGTTCATGCACCCTCCATACTGTAGGAATCCTGAGGTTTTTTCGTACTTGTGCCTTGTAGTTCAACATGGGTGATGAAGTGTTCCTCATGAACCCCCGCGCCGTGAGGCAGAAATTGGCTACCGGTACCATCAGCGGATTCCCGGGGCAGCAGCAGTTCCACTTCAAGGACATCCCAGAGTCATGGTTGAAGGTGGATGTGCGCGACATTCTCCAATCTGGTGTGCAGGTCATGTACCCTAATGAAGACACGGATCAAGTTGTGATTAAAGACGCTAAGGGTACTGCTGCCATATGGGATCAGAAGTATATAAAACTTTCCAATTGACATACACCTTGACTTGTTGGCAAGTTGGGAATTGTGGACCCTCTAGAAGTATGGAGGCAGCCTTTGTAGATTCACTGGACAGCTTAAAGTGTCCCTAGCTAATTTCAAATGCATGAAACCCTTCTCAATTGTGTTGTTCTTTGCATTCAGTCATGGTTGTGATGGTCAAGTTCAGGACGGCAAATAGATAGTTACATTCTCGTGAAAGTGTGGTCTGCATTTGGGACGTGCTTCTTCGAAAAGCTCCCATGTTTGTGTCCGTCATTTTTGATTCCATCCACAGTGAGTCATGTGTCCCGAGCCGGTCCTCCAAACAATGACCTTCCTACGGTGTGGATCCTTGACCAGACTCCTAAACCATCACTGCTTTGCGAGTCCACGACCACTAATGGTTGATTAAATTAAACCGCACTTAACTACAACTTCACTAGTGACCGACTTCTACGGAACTGTCCCGTGACTACCTCCATGAGCATGAAGCCCCTAGTTGTCCCCAGTAAAGTGAGTGTCACTGGAAAATGACTACAACATCACTGTGGAATGAGCGGCCTACAATCCATTCCTAGAAACTATCGTGACTACACGACGATTGCATAATGACTAGACACGTGTCAACCCATCGGTCGAACGAGTTGCATTTTCTCAACTTCGGAACGACTATGGAATGACTTCCACTGTGTCAGTCCACGTCAGATTAATCAGGGGTTATGCATCACTTCACAGTGACAGTAGAATGACTTTACACTTGGCCGTCTTGTACTGGCCGTGGCACCTCAGTGGCCATTTCTTTTAAGTCCTTTTCTTTTAGAGTGAATCTGTCCTCTTTCCCATCCATTGTTATACCCAGCGCTTCAGTGGATGGTGATAATAAGCCTGCAGTCATTTAAATCTATGACTTGTCCACAATGACTGCAGGACCCTTTAGTCATTCTACAGACATTGTGGTCCGGAATGACTGTTGCGCAGTCATTTATCGCAATCATTTATGCACTTGTTTTTTTGTAGTGTCAATGTTATGCACACCATTAAACCTCATACCTTAGCAAACATGACACATCAAAGGCAAACCAAAAAAACAAAGTTTGAAAACTATCCAAAACTACATATGAAAGGAAAATTGAATTTGAAAGAGATTTGCATGGAAATGTCACACATGTGTTGAAAAACACAAGGTCATGCAAAGAAAGTTCACAAAAACTACATGAATGTTTGAATGCAGTTCTAGGGTAAGAAATGTCCATCAAAATCTGAATAGTACAGCAAGAAGACAATCCGCACAGTAGAATTGATGCCAAAATGTGTATCTACTAAATGTGATGTCCAAATCACAAAACTCTAAAACCAAAACTAAAGAAATATGCCATCAAAATTTGCACCCTACAGCTCCTGCTGGTTGAAGGTCGATTTAGAAATCTCCATCCTCAAAAACTCCCCTCACGATCGAAGCTGGGTAATCCAAATTGAGGAATTTGGCGGATCCCATGTAGCACAAAGTACATGAAACTCCTGCTCCCAACCCACCTTCAAGCATCTCCGGAGTTCAATGAGGTCGGAGATGGACAATTTGTCAAATGAGGACAACCTGAGGTGATCTGCCATGTCCACCTACAACAACCAAGAACGCCGGAACAATGTGAGATTTTGCTAGAAGTAGCAAATGACATTCTGTTGAGAAGGGTTCAGGGCGACATCTGCTGCAGCCAATCAGTAGGCAACAAACTCTGGCGTCTTCACCACCCAATCACGCACGCGTTTGGGGAAGAATGCACATCGAACAAGCGCCTTCAAGTTTGCAATGCGCTCTGAGTTTGGAATGTTGTAACCTTCCTAACCTGCCCACATGTCAAATTTTGACAGTATCTAAAGGGCTGTAATGTCCAAGGCACACGCTACTATGTCCACGGAAGCAATGCTATGTCAAATTTACCACGCTGCTTCCAAGATCCTGAGAAAATTTGAAAATGAGTCCAATGTCTGGAAGAACAGCATCCCACAACGGAAACCCTAAACCCTAAGCTCCTTACTGACGCCTGACTTCATCTACAGACTTTCGGAAACGTCCCAACTTTTCATCCAATCTTATTGTAATCTGCTTGTACAACCAACTGTGCAGCTAGCTACATACAGCTTGTACTAAATACGGTATTTAGGATCCTAATCTTGGATCCCTTCATTATATGTACCTCGGGTGGACACTTAGCGCATTTTAAAAACAACGTGCGGCGGAATATAGAGTGGATTTTATTCATTGTGGGTAAAAATTATAATAAACTTACAAATAAGGTAGGGGACATTGAATTGAACAAATCCTTTATAAGAAAAGAAGGTAGTGTAGAAATGTGGACCATTAAAAATTAGTACATGTAATGAAGGGATCCAAGATTAGGATCCTAAATATTGTATTTAGTACAAGCTATATGTAGCTGGCTGCACAGCTGGTTGTACAAGCAGATTACAATAAAATTGGATGAAAAGTTGGGACGTTTCCGAAAGTCTGTAGATGGAGATTTCTAAATCGACCTTCAACCAGCAGGAGCTGTAGGGTGCAAGTTTTGATGGCAAGTTTCTTTAGTTTTGGTTTTAGAGTTTTGTGATTTGGACATCACATTTAGTTGATGCACATTTTGGCATCAATTCTACTATGCGGATTGTCTTCTTGCTGTACTTTTCAGATTTTGATGGACATTTCTTACCCTAGAACCGCATTCAAACATTCATGTAGTTTTTGTGAACTTTCTCTGCATGACCTTGTGTTTTTCAACACATGTGAATGACATTTCCATGCAAATCTCTTTCAAATTCAATTTTCCTTTCATGTGTAGTTTTGGATARTTTTCAAACTTTGTTTTTTTGGTTTGCCTTTGTTGTGTCATGTTTGCTAAGGTATGAGGTTTAATGGTGTGCATAACAATTGAGATAACAATTCTTATAAAGAATATAGTATTCCAAAAATTACATTCCCATTGTTACTATAAGTAATGATAGGGAGCTAGAATATAGGCCATTTTTTGAAAATAAGTAATTATAGGGGTCTTTTTAATTTTCAATAGGAGGTAAATAGCCCCCTAAAAAATACCCCCTCGCCACACGTGGTGCACAAAATATACATAGAGTGTCCCACCCGAGATATGTACTAATTTTTAATGGCCTAGTTTTCTACAGTACCTTCTTTACTTATAATGGATTTATTCAATTCAATGTCCTCTACCTTATTTGTAAGTTTATTATAATTTTTACCCACAATGAATAAAATCCACTCTATATTTTGCTGCACGTTATTTTAAAATGCGCTAAGTGTCCCACCCGAGCTTACTATTTTTTTCCTATACATTGTACACTTGTACAACTCCAAATGATTGTGAAGTGTAGCTGCCTGGTTTTTTGCAGGCCAAAAAAAGGATTTTTGCCACTTCAAATGCTAATATCTTGCAATCTACATAGTGGAAATTTCTGAAATTTTTTCCACATATTCTCAAACTAGAGTACTACAAGATTGTACAGTTTCATGTGTCAAAAAATGATATTTTTCAAAAATTTGATACTTGTACTAGAAACGGTATTTTTGAAGCATTTTTGGTTAGAAAATAGTAAAGGAACTTTAGAGGCTAATTTTACCATAGGTGTCACCATCAAAGCATTTTCAAGCTATGGTAGAGTGTTTTATAGACATTGCATTCCACTGGAGTAAATTTAGTAGTTTGAAAAATAAAATATACAAAAATGGATGGACAGTTCCATTAATAATTCTTCTAAATATTCAAAATAGTCAAAGTGATTTCTTTTTAAATTTCAAAATTTCAAATTAATCAATGCAAGCATGGATCAAGCATTATTTCTACAAACGTATTTGATTTTTTTCACTTTCAAAGAATCGATGATAAAGAGGTTGCATTGTCTGATTGTGTTGATGCAATAAATTGCATCTTTTGAGCTCATTGTGACAAACTGACACAATGAGCTCATTAATAATATAATTATTACCAACCACCCCAAAGCCCCCAAAAAATCCAAAAATATTTATTTAAATTAAGTTTTTAGATTTAAATTCAGAAATTCAGAACCTCCCATCTCCCCTCCCCCCCTCCTCTTTTGTAATTTTGAGAAACAGATGATCTCACAATCGATATGGGACAATCTCACAGTCAATGTTTCCCAAGTATGTATGTACGTTGTTGTACTGTAAATACGTACAGTATATAAAACGTGTGTATATTATACGTTTTAAAAGGTTCTTGATTAAGAGGAGAAACTTACTGATGACGCTTCTGTTAGCTTCAGGGTGACGCTTGTTAGCAATGGAATTGTTTATAAGGTGAAAAACCTTACACAAACTTCATTAGTTCAACGTAATCCTTTGAATTTTAGAATTTGGATTTAGATTTGAAGTTCGACTGCAAAATGTCGAACTGGAGGGTTTTTATGGAGTCGCAAGATCGAGAAGCTGATCCGGAGGCAGAGTTAGAGCTTTCGTTGTCTCAGTTGCCAAACCAACCATCTCAGCCGGCGATTTCTTCACCACTGCCTTTCCATTCACGAGATGAAGCTGGGCCTTCTCGCCCGTTAAAGACACCTCGTTTGGAGCAACATTGGCATGGCAATCTTGATAGGAACGCTTGTGCTTTGGTGATTCTACTAAAAGTAGGATGTGTTGAATAAGGCACACGAGATGTGACATTTGAAGCGAGTTACGAGGGTTTAAATGAAGACCAATATTTTTGTATGAGGAGGCTAGATAGAGAGGGCATTGGCCATCAACGTTGGTTGAAAGGGCCAGTGAATCCTCTAACGAAAGTCAAACGTGCAGATTACGTGGCTAACACCATTAGACGCATCCTCAAATTCTTGCAGATGGAGTAGTACTCTTCATCGACTTCAATTTTTACCTCCGCTGAATGAAGGTTGGAGTTTAATGTGATATATAAATTTTAGATAATATATTTGTGTGTTAGAAATAAAAGACTGGGAGTTTAGAAGTAATTTACTACCTAGTTTTGACCTTAGAGGTTCATTGGCCTTAGAAGTTGAATAGGAACTTACCTTTGGGTGTTTCCCATGGGCCAATGATTGTTTGGAGGCCCATGTGTGGTGCACATGGGCTCATCCTACTTATCTTAGGGGTCTAGAGTCTAGGGAGGCATCTTCTTACTCCTCCAAGTCAGTTTTGTATGGAGGAAAGAGTAATGTGTTTTTGGTGAGTAAAAAGGTGTGTGTGTGAGGAAGCCGAAAGTTTGATCGGCCATATCTTTTGTTGTAACAATCTTTTTGAAATGAAAACTTGAGGGTTTTTTTCTTATGGTTTGTGCTTTTATGGACACCTTTCTTGCTTGATTTGAAGTTGTGAACAAAAAGTTAAGAGCATGTGAGTGGAGGAGGGTCTGCTGCCACCCAACGGAGAGGAGCAGAGATTTGGGCGGCCACCAATGTTTGTGATTTTGGACTCTCTCTTTAAAACTTTCAAGCATTAGAGGGGAATTTTTTAGCTTTCTATAGACATATGACTCGAAGTATTTGGAGTTGTATGTCAAGAGTTATAAGTTGTTGAATGACAAAGAGTCTGCTGCCTTTCAAAAGAGAAGGCCAAGACTTTGTTTGTCTATAACTTTTGGACAGTAGTTTGGAAAGCTTTGAAACTTACGGAGGGATTATTTTATATTCTTAGCTTTCTAAAGAAATATAGCACTTAAGAATTGAATAGAAATTGAAGGAGTTATAGGGGTTTGAGTTAGGAGATGTCTGCTGCCTTTCATTAGAAAAGGCCGAGACTTTGGTTGTCCATAACATTTGGACAGTAGCTTATATTCATTTGAAACTTTCAAGGTAGTTGTATTACATTGTTATATTTTCAAAATGCTATAGCACTTAGCATTTGAGCTTGTAGAACATATGTGGTACAAGTTTGAAGGCAGCGGGTTTTTACAAAAGTTTCTTTTGAAACTAGTTGGGGTTTCTTCAAGATCTTGGGTGAAGGAAGTCTTTAAGACTCAAGAATTTGGAGATTTGAAGACCCTTGGAGGTGTTTTGTATGTGTTGTGGTTTGTGGTTTGACAAGGTTGCTTTCACTTGTTATTCCCAGCCGGTTTTGGAGGCTAGTTGCAATTTCAATTTTTGCATTGTAAACTTGTTGCGAGCCGTGGTTATCCAGTAAGTGCTCCATTTTGTGTTTGTGGCGACGAAGTGGGATTAATGGCCCACATGGTCGATTTTATTTGTTGTTCCCACCGGTGAAAGGCGCTTCCTGGTCACTGTGGGTTTGATTTTAGGAGCCAATCTTTTGGACGACCAACTCGTGGTTTGGCCGTCCTATTTTACCCGTCCGAGGCTTTGTTTCTTATCACACACCCTTACCTTTGGTCCTATAGAACCACCACAGGATAGGTCAACGGAAGATTGAAGTGAAGATCAAGTGAAGATTCGAGTTTTGTTACTTGCATTTCATCTACACTCACAACTTGCAGCCAGACACCCCGTGTGTTGCCTAAGCGCGTTCCTCTCTACCCAACAACGTATCAGCATCTGTATCCGTATCAGCATACTATATCCATATCAGCATATTGTATCCGTATCAAGCGTATGTGTATGCGTATCAGAATTTTTTTTGAGATCAACGGTTGTGAGGGTGGTTTGTGATTTTTTTTTTTGTAAAATCAATGGCTGTCATTTTTTATGAGGGAGGGGGTGGGGTCGTTAATAGCAGTGATTGCATCTTTTCGTCTCATTGTCGTAACTATTGATGTTGTTTAAGTACTAAAAAATGGATATAAGATTGCACTTTAATCATTACAAATAAAATACACTTGTTTTCTTCAAAACATGTGTGACATGCCCAAAATGTAAGAAGCTACAATTTTTTTCTCAAAAAGATAAATTTACAAACAAATTGAGTTCCTTAATAAATGTAGTGGTTTGAATTGGAGCAAAAGTGTATAAATCATAAAAGATGTGAAATTGGCAAAACTGGCAAAATTGTCTCTTTGGAATAGCAAAATAATTGTATTTTAACCCTTGAAGGACGGACGAGTGGCCATGGAAATCATGCATTTTTGCTACCATGTGACATTATCTACTTTGAAAAGCCAAATATACTCTTTGGAAGTCAAAATACTAGAAAAGATCTTCCCTTTCCACTCCTAATACCGAAGATGAAAAGCTCCTATTCTGCCCAACCACCCATTCTAAAGTAGGAGCATCAAAATGAACCACATTTCTATTTCACTGAATACTTAGAAAATCAGTAGGCCATGGTGGTAGGTACATACAGTACTTCAAATGGCAATAAAATATTTAATTCTAGGAATTCTTTTCCAATTTTCCAATTGATGCATAAAAGCTAGAAGTTGACAAAATACACTACTCGATGRCCCATTGCCAATCATGATTTAKAGTTACAGTKTCGTACARAACACAAARAGCATAACATTGTTTACCAATTGGGCAAGAACCTTTTTGCAATCTTGAAAAGGGGACACCCACAATGAACGAAATTGTCTTATATGACCAACCCCAATGCTTGGATTATCTAAAAGTCTCTCCCAGCATCTCTGGAGGCATAATATGCCTGCCCAGCATGGAGAGGACCATTGCTTGCTTTTACTCTGGTTATGAAGAGTGTTAAGGCTCTCAGCTGGACCGGTATCTGCTGATGGAGCAGAGCCAACTAGCTATCAACAAAACTTCAGCCAAAAAAACAAATCCATTCAGAGCTTTAACGACCAGGTTCAACGACTCACATCCACTGGGTCAAGGAAGCAAGAAACTTGAGTTAGAAGCTACTAACTCTTGTCCGAGAAAGTGATAACAGACAAAGAAAGCTTCATTTTACCGAAACCCCCAGGTCCAGGTCCAGTGCAACAAGAGCGACAAAGATATGCTCAACATCTTTTATGCTTGCAAACCCTCACGATTTCACTCCAACATAGCGAAACACCAACTGAAGCATGAATTGACGAGAGAGTCGACAACATCAGCGAAATTCATGATCCAACWGCACGATATATATCTACACGGGAATCGCCRACCAGTCGTGGTCAGTGGTGATCTAGAGCCAAATGTCGGACGTACAGTCGCCTCCAGGATAGCGCATTTCATGAGCAAGGGCAGGACCTTCAGGCTCTTCACCAAAATCAACGAAGAAATGCGGATTGACTTTCAAGCCACCCTTGGCGTTGTCGACATCGATCTGTAGCATGTGAGAACCCTTCTCGGCCAGGGACGGGTAAAACTGGTTATCCCATGCGCTGAAGAGGGAGTTTGACACATACAGGCGCTTCCCGTCCAAACTCAATTGAATCATCTGTGGGCCTCCTCTCAACTCTGTGCCCTGCAGATCAGCATCGCCATCGAATTCSTGCTTCAGAAAACTGTTCCGTTCTCCCGATCGATACTTTACCTGTTATTTTTATTTTCTCCAGATTCTCAATGGCTTCTGGGCTCACAGCCATTGTAAGAAATATTTGAACGCAAACTGTGGAGTGTCAGCCCGGACTAAGCTGGCAGGAGTGAGAATTCACGATTATACTTAGAACTGCCCAAGCTCAATCAGGCAACGCATTCGATTTCATAATCCAAAGCACAACACAGGTGTGAAAATTATGAAAGGCATATATACCTTGACGTTCGGAACGGTAGATTGCCACGTTTCACCCGACTCCTTCTCTACGAAGACGTTACCACCCTCGCGAATGAGCCCGCCTACCCATACCTGGCCCGTAAGAACTGGGTTGGCAGGGTCCTCAATGTTGTATTGACGGATGTCACCATGCAACCAATTGGAAAAGTACAAGAACCGGTCATCCAAGGAAATCAGGAAGTCAGTAATGAGTCCTGGCATTTGCGGCAATATCCAATTCTGCACCTTCAAAGCAGGCACAGTGATCGCTACCTGCCATGAAAACAAGTACATAGAAAATCGTTTAGGAACCATGGTTTATCAGCGCAGCAGTCTCTGCTTCTGACAGGCCAACATTATTGTGTGCGAGTTTCAACATGAAAGTCGAATGCAGAGATCGTGAGTATAAATCACCTGCGTATCCCACGTATCATCGTCTTTCTTGAAGAAACGAACGATCGTGCTGCTCAAGGCAGCGCCAACATATCCCACTGCCTTGCTCGGATCATGCAAAAAGCGAATCTGCCCCAAGAGTACAAGAAATCATGCCAGACCCATTGCCGGATAWAACCCTGACTATGAATTGAGGAGTCAAATAGATCAGCAGCCACCATCCAAGAGAACGTGTGAATTTCGGACGAATACAATTATCAATGCGGCTAAATCACTTGTCGGCATACCTCAAGAGGAATGAGACCGGTATTACCCAGGTCCAGCGTTTGCTTCAAAGTGCCCTCCGGCCAGTCGTAGACGAATAAATGCTGACCGTATAAACCATCAGCAACGTGACTGGGATTAAAACCTTTCGTGAACGCCGAAGGAGCGCCCCACGAGGAGCTGATCATCGTCTTATGCCGTGGCTGGTACCAGAAATCATAACCAAACCGTGGGCTATGGCCGGGTTTCTCCCACCTGGGACTCAAGAGAACGGTCGTAAGTTTCAAAAAGCATAGTCGAGATTCACGTCAAGCAATTTCTCTGCATTTCAGGATCATTGAGAAGTTACACTGACTTTGAACAATTTTCACAGACGAGCTAGAGAGGCAGTTGCATAAGATAGATAGTATCTCTGTAGCAGATAACTGAAGAGAGAATTTGAATATAGACGGGAACCAAGACTAGAGCTATTGAAACAGATCGAAAACATAATCGACCTCCAATTTTTCGCTTAATTTCACATGGACAAGATCACATGCGTACCTTCCTTTGACATTGAAATCCGAGTCAAGAAGCAGAAAACCAGAACCTTCCGCATTACCCTCTTTGTCGCCCATGCACGAAACCATGATATCACCATTGGCAAGACAATGGGCGGTGTGAGGGTATGCCAATCCTGTTCTTGACGAGATCTCTTCCGGCTCCACTGTCTTGTACAACTCTGGTGCACGCGGATCCTTGAGAGTGTCCACAATGTAGATCCGTCCTGACCTGCAAAAGAAATCCAAYCTCAATCGCTGTTCCTATCTTCGACATCAGGCAACCCTTCCTTCCAGCCCCTTCAAAGGAGAGYGTCGTTTAATACGGACTAGTGCTAACTGTCCTGCCAAGCGGTCCTTCTCAGAAGGTGCTCACAGGGACCGAAACTCACACAAGCGATGGAAGGACGAGATAGCGGCGCTTCTGGCCGCCATCGCCGTGGCAAGAGCTGCATGTATTCCAGCCACTGTGGTGAAGCTCATCATCCAAATTGTTCACCACTGTGCGGTGCACAACCTTCGAGTAGGTACTTGAATCTGGGTCCACATCCACAGTGGCGAGATAATCGGGTTTGTTCTTGCCAGTTCCTGCGCTCCAACTCAGGTTTCAGATTTAATTGGACTACAACGGTGTATCAGTGCACTTCCAAATTCCCCACTAAACTGACATGTGTGATCGCCACCTGAAATAAATGCAAGTGACCTACATCTCCAGAAATAAATAAAAAGCACTACACGACGGGGACCCTAATGTAAACTCCTCAGACTCGGTGTGGATCCATAATTCCAAACCGCTGCAAAGGGGAAACCTGTGTAGACAGCCGTAATGTAGAGCAGCTTCTCGCGAGGCCCCTTGAGAGCGTCCGCCGGCGAGGCGTAGCCGGGTCCACTCGAGAGAGTACTGCAGCACTGGTCTCCTGCACTAGCATTGCCATGCACAATAGGCAGAATCGCCCCTTTGACCTTTTCTGTCAATTCGCTCGCCATGTCTGCCTCTTTCTGGCTACTCACTTCTTCGTTCCCCCCTTGCCTAGAATCAATATGCACCTCCTCACGATTGCAAACAATGAAACCTAATTCAGGTGTAATTTCAAAKTCAGTCCCAGAGGTGAGAAAAAACAAGTACGTCTGTAGCAGAAGTCGAAATATCAGCAAAAATTAATTAAGACGATTCAATTTTCCGCAAGCCATGGATATATCGATTCCTGTACTGTGACCATGACAAATTCATGCTGGGGCAAACAGTCGGGCAAGCACAAAACTTAGAGAAGTCACGCCAAACAACCCATTCACGAGAAATAGAAACTAAATTGCTACTGCGGCAACGGCAATTGACATTTGCGGATCCGTGGCCTGATAGATTTAAATCCATCACGCGCTGGAACCAACGAAATCAACTGAAGTCTTCACTTCCACAATCAACGCTAGCTGACGAGCTCACATACTGACACAGCGCCATGCCGAGATCGAGGCCAAGAGCGAGGTTTACTTRTCAACATAGCTAGTTCTGAAACATAATCTCAATTACATTCCCAAAACATGAGCACGCAATTGTTTGCATATGCAATTGCACTGTGGGTGATCAAAGCCRCAAAACAATCACAGCGTGCCGTACCTGACAGACGCAACAATTAACAACAGCAAGCACTGTATTCCCTAGCTACCACACTCAATCACTCGCCCCACAAACGCCCCACCGGACAGGTCACACGAGAAAATTGGCCCGGGAGAGAGCAGCCGCATGCAGAGCCAGAAACAAAATAWAGGGAGCCCAAGGGACCAGAAGTAGTAAGAGGAATTAATTGCGAAGCGCGCGGTTTCTGAGAAGAGGGACCTGCAAAAGAGCATYCGACAGGTAMAAGAACGCTGCATCGTCTGGRAGGGCAACAATTAATAAGAGAAGTATAAGTAGGTACCGGTATGTCGTAACTTACAGCAGGGGCACCAATGGCGAGTGAATCGAAGATTGATGGGACGAAGCAGCTGCAGCAGCAGCAGCAAGCAGCCGGGTTGCGAGCCAAAATCCTGGCTTCCGTGCTTCTCTACAGCACCTTACTAAAGTCCTCGGTAAGAAACAGAAAGTGAGGGGGGCTGCATCGGGACGCCCTTCGATCCCCCCCGCGAGTCCCGTGACTCGGATGGAACCCCGGCGGCCCGGGCCCTCTGTCCGTCCGTCCCGCCCCTTCCAATCAGCATCAATATCATGCTCTCCTCGATGCCTGTTTGTTGGCTTGTTTTCTCGGTGGAAACACGACACGTACCCCAGAATTCAAATGGGTTACACAAATCGTCCGCTTTCGATTATCCTTCTCTCACTCAGCCACTCCTTGACCTAGAAACTTCATCCAAATATTGGCAAATCTCTTATTTTTTAGAAACAGAATTACTTTGACAATTTCATCCAATAGTAGTATGTCAATGCCCAAGCCGTTGTCATAACCAAAATGAAGATAAAAGTAATTTTCTAATTTGGGGATTGTAAGAACTTTAAATTTCAAAATCTTTCACACTATAGGTCCAAATGCCACAAAACAAAGCCCGTGCACTCCTTCTCATAGAGATTTTCTTGGTAATACCAACAACACAACTAGTGGACGCACGATTTAAGACATCTCACTATAACAAACAAAACAAATGACCTTCAACTTAACCCCTAAAGGACCATTGTCCCCTCGAGGGACAAAATGGATTTTGGCCAAGTTTCTATGACCTCAATTTTTAGTAAAACTTTTTGAAACTTTCTCATAAGAAAGAAAAACAAAGTAGCTTCGTGGAAATATCATTTTTTATTTCAGTTGGTGACCAAGAGCAAAAGTTATACCACAAAAACCCAAAACTAAACTCAATGGGCARGAATTCTTTTGCAAAAACTCAAAATTAAAATTATTTTTCTTTTCTAAAATACTATATTTTTGACTCCATGTGGAGCTTTTATTCATTCTAATTTGGACTAGTAATGAGAAAGTTATGGACAATCTTGTTTTTCGAGCAATCTAAACACCTTTATGAAACAATAACTAATAGGATTCATTTAAGAATGCAATTTTCACAATTTTCCAAAAAACATTGTTGGACAAGATTATATTTACTTGCTAGAACAATATAATGGTTGGAATTATCATGTTTAAATTCCATCCTAGAGCTATTAACCATTTATTTTTTCTTTCAATCTTAGACCTATTTTTACTTAACAATTTTTTAAAGAATGGAAATCAAGTGTATTTTTTATAAATTTTTCTTCCTACATTCTCAACTCAATGCTTTAACCCAAAAAAATTCAAATTCAAATTTTGTAGTGTATAAATTTTTCCCAAATAGCGGTCAAAATCATTAGAAATTGCAATCCGCACTTCAAAGTTCAAACAAACTTTTTTATCCAACACTGAATGCTCCTATCTTTCAATCTATATGGTCAAACTTCATGAAATTTTTACCACATGATCTCACACAAGTTAGGTACAAGATCCTATGTTTAGATTCTTAAGCTCTAAATGCCCAACTGAAGGCCTTTTTTGAGTTTCTAGGAATTTGCTTTATCTTGAACAAAAAACCAATGTTTTGATAAGATGAATCAATTTATTTTTAAATGTAGCCATACAAATTCAACCTAGACATGTTAGAGATCACTAAGGAAAAGAAAACACAACAATATCATTTAAAGATTGAAAGATTATAGTAGAAACTCTCTAAGTCGCTCCTTTGTAAGCCAATAAACATGGATTGAATTGGACCCACTGATTGACATCACACAATTTGCATAAACTGACAATTGTTCAAAAATTAGGTTCATATTCATTTGGTTTTGTTTATTAAAATCTAAATCCTCTGAAGACTCCCCCTATTACTGAGTGCCCGACGCAAAGAGTCTTTGAACCGGTGAACAAGCTTCAAAGGCAAAAGATTATTCTCACTGATATCTAAGGGTCAAAAGTAACGTGTTTGGACTGAGGAATCTAATGAACAATTGATCCAAATATAAAAATGAGAGTAATGACTAGGACATTGTGAGCTCAATGATCATCTCCACATCCTGATTGTTCAATTCAAAAATAAAATGATAGACAATAGGCGGAGTCCCAAAATCTCTTATGATAGAAACCAACAAAGATAATAGAAACATAATTAGAATAGCTTACAATTGTGTTGACATCCTGTCCTCCAGCTTGGTCATCATTGTTGGCTAGTTGAATCTCTGATGCGGCGAAAATAACATTGTGTCATTCATCTTCATCTTCTGCAGAAGCAACTCCATCAAAGCGAATAGACCTGCGGCCGTCTCTCGCAATACTGTGGCTAAACTTTGAAACAATTTTCTTTGCTCAGGTCATCCTTGCTCTCCTCAATGTTTTACAAGAAGAAAAATATAGTAAACGCCTCTTCCTTTTCCTAATACATTCTGGAAGGCCAGAGAAAAGACTACAATCCTCTACCAGCATCAAGTGGCTGAGAGAACTTGCAAACTATCACAAAGATCGACTACAGTACCTTCAGAAAGAGAAGGCAGAAATGAAATGCACATGGTAGAGGACCTCTATATAACCTTGGAATGTTGAGCCCATAACACTGGACGCGTGTCTAAAAATTTCAAAAAATTGGTCTGACTGACGGCTTTCATGGAATGGTATTTTATTACAAGTGACGACGCAACAAATGTTATGTGAATAATAATGGTAGTAGTCCTGTCGTAGCACAGGGCAAGTAAATACCCTATTATATTCACAAAAACCACCCTAGAGCATAATAAGGTGACTCTAAAGATCGAACCCAAGAGATCCTGTGAAGTAATTAGATAATGTATACACTTAAGCACACTTCTCACTTTTTCGGTCCTTAACCGGAAACTCAAAACACAAAAAACACACAAAAAAATCCTGGACCGGATTCTATCCTTCTCCAATCCCAACAGTTTTCTAAGTCACAAAACAACCCATACTTAGGGCCCTACTACTTCCGGTCCTGAATTTCACTCTAAACCAATCCGATTTGAATTTAGCACTGTTTAACCATCAGAGGGATCACCATTTTACTTTGAGACTGGTAGGCTCGCCACTCCTTTTGTGAATTATAGTAGCTAAAGACCCACTGCCTAATTCTCTAACTTTCCTAGTCTAAATCGGATCCGTTTTGGTCCCTCACAACAACCTAGAAGCTAATCCGAACTGCAGGTCACTCAGAGATCTCCTTGTACAATCCACCCATATTACAACGACCTCAGTTGTTACCCACTCACATGCACATATCTAGAACTGAAAATACAATACCAAGGGGAGAAATCTTCTACAAACCGGATTGCGCCCTCCTAACTCCTCTACGTACGGCCCTGCTAATCTTGGAAAGACATACACACGAGAGAGAGCGCAAATAAAAAGTACAACTGAATTTAGACAAAAAAGACTCCCAGCCCACTTTGCGGGGCTGATTTAAATATCACACGCAAAAACACAAAAGGGCGGAAAAGGCCTTGAAAATCTGCCTTACTAATAGCCTGAATTCCTAACTACCCGAACGAATCCGGTTCCATTCCTACCTGCCTAACATAGAAATCAAACTCAATTAAACATCCTTAACTACAGAGCCAATGGTGGGCTCCTCTAACTCCCGCGCCATCACTCCAAATATATCGGCCAAATTCCAGACATGCGACCCTTCAGCGTCAGGATCCGGTCCACATTGATTCGGAGGCGAATCCAAGTCAATATATTCCGTCCCAACAGGCGGACTCGACATCCTTCGCTGCTTCTTAGACTCAGGGGTTGAGAACGTTGGATCCAGGGAGACTGGCACATTTGGAAACTCTTCTGGAATCGTAAGATCCCGGAGATGGATTCCAGCTTGGCAGCCAACTCTGACTAACTTCTTGTTGCACTCTTTACTCGGGGAGATCACTCCTTGTAATTTAAGGTATACACCTGAGATAAGAGGTTATTTGATGTAGGGCTATTTACCTTGATTGTTGTATTTAAGTTGACCCTATTTTTACATAAAAAACTATTGCTGGGTAATTGCAAGAAACACTTGTCCTATTTTTTGTCCCCTTGCCCTTGGACAGGTGGTTTTTTGCTCATAACTTTTGCATAATTTGATCTTTTGGAGTGAAATTTGGAATGAAGGTACATGAAATAGTTTAGACATTGAGAAATTTTTTCAAAATTTTTAAAATTATTTTACTATTTTTAACCTGCCCCCGATTAGGTGTCTACCTTGGCCATTTTGAAGGTTTTTAGTACTATTTTCTACCCAAAAATCCGAATTTAAAGCTCAAAATTGAGATGCAAGGACTTATAATAAAGTTACAGAGGCCCATGAGGATATTTTCTAAAAATAGTAATGTGTCCACCCTCCACATGTGCTCAAAGTGCACTACCTTTGCACAAGTGTAAATAACTSAATTTYTTTTTCCCAAAGCTAAAAATGGTTGAGAAGAAGAATCTTCAAGTGAGAAAAAATGGGGTTTTTTTGGAGAATTTTTTGAATTTTTTTAGTATTTTAAAAAAATATCACATCAAAGTGTTCATTTTCTTGGTATTTTCCATCACTCTTTGAGTGTGCATAACTTTTGGAAATAAATTTTCCTAGGTCTGAATTTTCACATATGTAATTTTTTGAGTGCTTTACAAATTATCCATATTTTATTTCATTTTTGAAAATTTTATTCCAAAAGTCAGAGTACTCGAGTATTGAGGCCATTTTGACCCAAAAACGACAAGTGTTTCTTGCAACTACCCTGCTAGCATATTTCTAATACCCTATAATTTTTTATAAATTCTTCAAATGCTTTTTATAGTTGGGCTAGTTTACATCTAAAACTTATATGTCCGATTTTTTCATATACATACACAATATACACTATAAGACCAATGTCTTACATTTATACTTAATTTTTTTGATATATGAGGTGCTAGTTCCATAATACAATTTCACATAATAATAAATAAGAATGTGCAATTCAACCCTAGTGCAATTCAACCCTAGAATGTGCAATTCAAACCAAGTATGAAGACTTGTCGTTTTTTTAAGTTGATTGTTCTTTGAATGTTTGTCATTGTCATTGTTTTAACCTCTGACCACCAAGCTCATATTTACTAAAATCGAGACCTTTTCAATTCATTCCCATCAAACCATCATCTAAAAAGAGATGCACACAAATTGGCCGTACCGATTGGTAGTGGAGACAAATCTAGAGCTAGACTGAAAATGACACGTCTTTTGACCGTACCATTGAAAAGATTATAATAGTCAAATAATGAGATCTTTCAATTCAGAGGGGCCATATTTCAGATTTTGAGGAGTTGAGACGCTCAGGGATTAAAACTCCACACAATATCAAAAACGTTAGAAAAGTAGTAACATGAATCCCTCAAAAGCAATATCATCAATCTAACAACCAAAGTAAGTCCTATTCACCTTGTACTAAAACACAACACCAATAAAACAATGAAATAGCTAGTACAAAGTACTCACTAACCCTATGCCCCATAGGAGTGAAGGTACCTCCAAACCTAAAACATTTATTTGATGGATCTCTATAAGAAGACAATCCTTTGTTATACATCTTTCCACTATAAGAAAATAGAGGTATAAATGAMTTGTTCACAATGACTTCACCAACAACAATGATTGTAAAATAGTCATTTTGCAATTGATCATTTTGCAATCATCGTTGTTGTTGCAATCATTGTGGACAAGTCATTTATACCCCTATTTTGTTGTAGTGTTCATTGTAGATTTACAAATCAACGTTTTTTTCTTAGAACAATAGATTCTTAGATGCCCTTACATTGTTGGAATATTGACACTTTTATAGACAAGCTGAAATGATCTAACAATACTACAATAGCGACAAATTGATAGAGGAAATCTCCAAGATTTATTGGATTGTGCACATTTTATCCTCCGCACAAAATTATTTGTCTACACTTATACTCACTATACTATAAAAAATTTGTACAGCTCCTATCTATCAAGGCTAACTTAATAATAAATATTCCTACTATAAGATATTTTAACATACCCTATTTTATATATATTAGAGGATATAGCATTTCATAGACCCTATAGTAGCTCTAAAAATTATATAAAATTTTCCCCCTTTGAATTAAATGGACCCTATCTTTTAACTTACGTAGTTTTCTAAAAATCGCAAGTGATCTCTTTGGGACTCTCCAATCTGCTCAACCAGCACCCTTGAACCCCACATGGTCTCTTCTATCTGCTCCGCATAGTCAGTGAAGATCCTGACAATGCGGGAACCGGATGGTTTCCGCTCCTCCAGCTCCTTGTACAGCTTTGCCTTAGCAATCATTTCCCCCGTCATGCCTACGGTTGCTGTGATCCGTTCAGCGACTGACCGGATTCCCTAAGATGCCTCCCTCCTAGCAACTGCGTCCTCTTTCTTCACGAGGAGTTCCGCTTTCAAGCGTTCGACTTCCTCCGTTAGACGCCGGATCTCCTTCTCCTGTTGCAACTTCTCTTCCAGATCCGAGATGCACTCCGCTACTTTCTGTGGCAACTAATTGTCCGGTTCCGCTCCAACAAGAATTTTGATGCTGGCAAGGATCCTTTGCTTATCCTCCCAATCCGTTTGGATCCCGCTTAAAATATCGATTAGGCCCTTAAATTGAGTTCCTGCTTCCGAATCCTCTGAAGTGGTCGGACGTTGATCCAGTCCGGCTAATTGATCTTGTAGCTCTTGTGGAACCTCCTCTTTGACCGGCTGGATCCGTGTTGGAGGCGTCCCCCTTCCAGTTGGTAAAGTGTTCTTCTGTCTTTTGTGTTTCTGCAAGAGTTCCTCCTCGTCCTCCTCTTCTTCTTTGTCATCCCGATCGGAACCAGATTCGGAATACTTCTCGTCATCCGATTCCGATTTCCTGTACTTCAGGACCGACTCCTGAGTTTTGAAGGTCTTCTCCTCCGAAGTTGTCAGGAGCTCGCTCTCCTTGTAGAAATGGAAGATGTAGGGACTCACGAGTGTGGCCTTACTCTTCCCTACTCTGCTCACAAGTTGAGCAACCAGATCGAAAAGAATCCGGCCCCAATCCACTTTCCGGATTCCGCTCAGGGATCCCAAAATTAAGTTGTCAAGTATAATCGTGACCCGCGTTGGCTTTTCCGGATGTAGGATCGGAATCAAAAACTCCAGCAAGCGGCGCTCTTGGTCATTCAGGCAATCTTCCACCGCATATCCGACTATCCGTCCTTTGGGTTGACCGCCCCTCGGAACTTCCCCTTGATATACTTGTTGCTTCGACTTGCCATCTCGAATCTGCCTACTTTGAAATCGTAAACTTGCCTCCACAAGTCTTCCATCCACTTGATCGGAGCTCCACGGATGGTATTGTCAAATTGATTTGACAACTTCATGGTGAGCTCCTTCACCATCTGTTCCTCCCGGAAACCCCAGGGTTTGTTAATCAACCCCGAACAACCCATGGACTCGAGGTCCTCCACGAGTTCGGTCTTAAATTCCGGTTCGGCCGAGGGAATGATCGCAACGCAAAATTTTGATTTTTCAAAGTTACTTAGAAATTGGAACGGAAACTAGTCAGTTGGATTCCGGATTCAGTTAAGAAACGGAAGAAAAATGGAATTTAGCAGTGACAATGAAGTAGCGGATCATCTGGCAGAAATCCGGTCTAAAAGTCTTTAGGACTGGAAACCAGTGTCAACTCAGATTAGACTTGGACCGGATTGAGTTAAGGCAGCTAGGATCGGATTGGTTCCTGAGTGGACTGGATCCAGGCGCTAAAGGGGAGCGAGTCCAAAATCTGATAGCAGTTTTTGGAGTCATGGCGGATGAACTGGAGGAGCTTGCCATTGGCTCTGTAGTTGAGGATTAGGTTTGATTTTGATGTTAGGTAGTTAGGACCAGAACCGGATCCGTCCAGGTAGTTAGGTTTTTAGGCTGATAGTTAGGCAGTTTTTCTGGGCCTCGCCGCCCCTTTTGTGTTTTTGAGTTGGTATTTAATTCAGCCTTGCGAGGTGGGCTGGGAGTCTTTTTATTGCAAACTTGCGTGTACTTCCTTTTTGCTCTCTCTTTTGTATGTTTTCCCATGCTTGGTAGAAGTGTATGAGGAGGAGTTAGGGAGGTGCATTCCGGTTGGCAGAGGAATTCTCCCCTTGGTGATTGTATCTTCAATTTCAGGTGCATGTGAGCAGGTAAGTAAGTGTTGGGAGGGAATTCTTGACTCCTCAACACTCTGTTGTCTTCAATTCCGGGTGAGAAAACTATTGGCTAGGCTAGGGGGATAGGTAGGGATTCCTTAGTCGCTCTAGAACTCCTGGATCGGAAATCCGGTTGAATATCCAAACCTTCTGAGGGGTCTCATCATCCAGAGATTGGTAAACAGGAGAAGGCTGTCTGAGTGTTGGAACAGATTGATTCTCTTGCAGCTACCTTGACTTCGCACGGATTGGAGAGAAAGCCAGGGTCGTTGTAATATGAGTGGATCGTACGGGGGGGTTCTGAGTGACCTGTGGTTCGGAATAGTTTCTGGACTACTGTGAGGAATCAAACCGGATCCGGATTAGAGTAGGAAGTTAGAAAGTTAGATAGTGGATCTTCAACCACTTTAATTCACGGAAGGAGTGGCGAGCCTACCACTCTAAAAATAAGATGGTGGTCCCTCTGATGGTTAAAGAGAGGTAAAGTGAAACCGGATTGGTTCAGAGTGTACCCAGGACCGGAAGTTGTAGGGTTTTGGGGTTTTGGTGGTTTTGTGACATAGAAAATTGTTGGATCGGAAGAGGATAGAATCTGGTCCTGGGTTTTCTGTGTTTGTTTTGTGGTTTTGAGTTTCTGGTTGAGGACCGGAAAGGTGAGAAAGTGTGCTTAAGTGTATAGAAAAGCTAACTACTTCACAAAATCTCTTGGGTTTGATCTTTAGAGTCACTTTGTTATGCTCTAGGGTGGTTTTTGTGAGTATAATAGGGTATTTACCTGTCCTATGTTGCGACATCCGCTGATGCCGTCCAACACGCAAAAACTCTTGCTGGCGGAGAGCGGAACACTTCGCGGACACTCCAGACAGCAAGAAAAAAAGAAGGAAGACTGGCAATTTCAGGCTTAATATAGCCTTCGGACCTGATACGGTCTGGTTTATCCTATCTAGCCCAACCCTAATCCGGTTGACACAGGATTTTGGTTCTAGATACTTTGGACCGGATTTCTGCTAGCTGATCCGCTACTTCAATGTCATAACTAAATCCCATTTTTCTTCTGTTCCTTAATTGAATCCGGATTCCAACTGGATGGTTTCCGTTCCAAATTCTAGGTAATTTCAGAAAAATCAAAAATTTAGGTTGAGACAAGTCTTTACAGTCTTGAAGTGAATCTGACCGACCCTAAACCCTCATGAATGCGACATAGGAAGTAGGAAAGCCGTTAGATGTAATTAAGGAGCGCCACTATTGAATGAAAACACGTATGGGAGTATGGGACATGACTTAGAATCTATGCTTCTAATCTGAACAAGCATACCTAGGCAATGCATTTCCACAATAAAGGTAAGCAACATTTAAGCTTCTAATAAAGAAAGTGTGCGGCGGAATGGCATATACAATCATTGTTCTTCCATGCATATCAACGTACATGCATTCCCTCTCCCATTCTATAAAGCGAGGTCTTCCATCTCCAAATTTTACCTCAGATGTATTGTAGCCATGGCTAGCATTCGAGTGGATGGTCATGATGTCCCCTTAGTGTTTTTGGTTGATGCTAAAGGGCATGCCCAAGTCATGAGCCACCTTTTGCATGTGAGATTCAGATTTCTAGAGTCCTCCATCTATGTCAAAGAGGAAAAGAAGTCTCAATCCGGTGAAGTGCAAGAGTCTATTCCTACAGAGAAGTGTATTTTGGAAAGAGGCCATTGTTGGTATCTTAAGGTGGGAAGTTATAGAGCCTATGGACTCCCTCTAATTCTTTTGGATGCGGCCATTGAGCTTATGAGCCGGCAGTCCGATAATTCCTCGGTACACATGCCCTTCACGTCCGCAACACAGAACCCTAGTCCATCACTTGATAATCCTTGCATGCTTCCAAGCCTAGCAACTTTCAAAGAAGTAAAGCTAGAGAAATTGTATCCCATCATAGAATTGTCTAGCGAGTCTGAAAGAAAGTCCCCTAACTTGAGACCCCACTAAAAAGCATCTGGCATGGCTAGTGCATCCAATGAGAAAGAACTTCTGAACCTTGTGGCTAAAACCCCAGCCAATAAAGGCCTTATTTGTTAAATTGAGACAAATGGGTCACTTTGAGACTTTAGAAAAACAAGTGCAAGGTATGTTGTGGTTCAAAGTTGTTGAACCATAAGATAAGTTGTTGAACTCTAAGATAAGTTGTTGAACCTCAATTAACATCGAAGATAGCGTGGCACATAAACAATGAGTATGTAGAGAAACAATTGATTTTTCATTCCATCCGCCTTGTGTACTCATGACTTTGAATACAAAAAAAACGTGTGCTCGAACTTCACTTCAATGATTTTGCTTTCTAAAAATAGAATTTTTTGTTATGGGTAGTGAGGGAAGCTTGGGTGCCTAGGCATCTGCATTGGTTTTAGGGTTGCTCTTAGCTAATTCCAGTGCTTTCAGCTTTGCCATCCCTCTGAAGATATCCTCGCGCCGAGAAGGATGGAACCGTCCATTGTCAGAGTTTGCTGTGTTGCACAAGCTTTGACTCAGACATTTCCAATCCTTTCGTTTAGTCTTCCGCGTGTTTGTAGCAATGTCAGCGTTCGAAAGCAACTTGCATCCTCGAGGAGCCTGCGTGGACAGCGACAAACTCGTAGACTGTATATACGGAATTCCAAATCCAGTAGATTTAGATCCTGAGGCGCGCCGCTGCTCCTTGAAAATTCTTTGCTAGAAGAGACTGTTCGCGGAAGGCGACCTTCTCGCCTTTGCCGATTGCGACGGTCGAGGTCGCTTATCCTCGAGCCGAGGCAACTGCCTTTCAGTGGGCGAGTCACATTGGGCCCTCTTCCCTTCATGCTTGTGGGGGGGGATTCAATTTGACCGCAGCTCGCGGGGCCGACTTGAGAGCTCCATTTTTGCCTCTAGAATGCTCCGTTTCTCTTACAACGGGAAGGTCCAGTCTGCGGTTGGTCGGCCCCTCCGTCCGCGGAGTTAGAGAGAAGGATTGCCCTCGACTCGGGAATGGCCGTTTCAAGGGCAACGGAGAGCAAATGGGCGTCCTGGGCGGTCCCTGACTTGGAGGGCTGTCCACGACCCCGTCTTCCACATCTCCATTGGAAAAGTCGATGGCCGTTGACACGGCGTCCGCCGCAGACCGTATCATGTACGGCTTAGATTTCGGGGCCGTCCCGCAACTCCCTCCCCTGGAGTCGAATGTGGCTGACAGCGACTTCTCGGATCCGGAGAGCAAGCTCTTAGTCATGCCTCGCCTCGCAAGGGGGGCCTCCACCTGTAGTAAGTTGGAGTTCCAGCAGCTCAATAGACATTATGTTTGGATCCAATAATCATGTGAAACATCCATCCACGCAGAAGATAAGAAGCAATCAATAGTATGAAGAAGGCATTCACTAGTAAACGCAGACGGAGATAGACACTTATTTCAGAAGTCATCCATTTATTTCCTCGAAAGTCATCGTTCTATTTACAAATGAATGCAGCATAGACATTTACATAAATTTACAAAAGGCAAGTCAGCTCCCAACGTTGGCTGCTCAAAAAAATCTACTTCCTACGACGACCGGGTTCTATGACTAAATCTAATCCCGGCAGCTCAAATCGGGACATGAGGTTTTTCGCTGACTCCTGCATCTCTACCACCATAGACTGGAGGAGGTCATCAGATGCTTCGAGCGGTCTTTTGCCAATGCGATTGGCCTCTATGTATTCCCTCATATGCCCCCGCGGACAATCCGTGTGAAGACGCTTGAAGCTACGACAGGAGATTCCCCAAGAGGAAATTGTCCCTCCGTTGTATGTGGTTCCAAGAGTCCAGGAATATGGCGTTTGCCCTCTCATTGCAAATACTCTTCTCGAGAGAGTCGTCAATGAGGAGCATGTTATCGGGAGAGAAGGACGTCCCCCCGCTAGGATTGCAGAACAGCTGCTCCAACAGAACCTTAAGGAGGGTATACTTTTCCCCCCGCATATGAAAGACGCCCTTCAACCTCTCTATCTTTTTGCACTACTCTTGGGCGAGTATATCGAAGGGCGCCTTGGACTTGCCGAAAATATGTCCGGCGATGGGTTCTGCATTGTACTTGAACATGGATGTCCAAACTACAATCCTGTCCGCAAACTCAGAGACCTCTCGCAGGAACTCCGCTACATTTTGCCGAGCGAAGACGGCCTTCGGTCCGATGATCGTCGAAACCCTATGGCAGAGAACATTGTCTTCAAGCTTGTAGGGCTTCATTTTTGCGGCATACGYTTTCAGTGCGCATTGACACAAGATGTTGTTAAGGTCGAAGACAATGTTCAGCCACTTCCTCCTCGTTTGGGGTCCTACATGCGAAATATCCCTCGGCACGATCTCTTTGCGTCCCTCCGACTCTACCTGATCATATCAATACAACATAGAAATAGGCTTACGTGTTTGAACGCAGAAGTGGGTGAGCCAGAGAGTGGAGGAAAGCCTTGCATTCCCCTAATGGACTGCGGGCTTCCGTTAGAGAGTGCTTTCATTGGAATTGGGCGGCACACGTTTTTATGTTTTTTCAGCTGAGCACAAAAGACACCGGCAATATGAATACAATTAGACGAGGAATCCAACCATATGTCAAAACGCGCGTATTTTTATTTATATGGTTTGAACGATGATACATTTTGGAAAAATTCATTTTCAACTCAAGTCGAAAACAATCCGCAATAATTCCTATGGTACACTAGACTACAGACATCGCAGGCATTGACGGGTTTGCCGTCAGCATCGAGCATTCTAAGCATTGTTGACGCCATCCTGTCAAGACAAATGAATGCAAATGAGAGTCCACACCTATCACATGATGGAAGTCTTTCAGACAACTACATAGGCATCCATGACCCAAGTTTCAGGGCCTCAGTCAAAATTATACGGATCAGACTTATTTACTTGAGACAAACCGGCCACCGGCTTTGGAATTGCCTCTTGCACTGGTGTTGCCGTGGGTTGGTCATCCACCTCCATCTCCGCAGCATTCTTTTCTTGACCATCTCTGTAGCCCACCATCTCCTCATTGGGACGTTCTTCCACTTGTTGAGAGGTCTGACAGACCTCCTCAAAAACCCCTGCACCGCTGATTCCAGCTCGCTCCACGGGTGCCACCACCTGACGCATTGCCTTTGCCTCCCTGGCCTGGCTATCTTCGACTTGAAGACGGATACCTGCACGTTGAGGCGGCTCTGAGGTCACTACCTCCCCTGAAGGCTGAGGCACAACTACCTCAAATCTTGATTGATCAGGAGACCGCACCGAAGGTAATTGCAATGTGGGTGTGGATGGAACCTGGTCAATGTGAGCCACAGACACCAATTCCTCTGGATCTTTGACTCGAAATTGTGGATTGGTTGGTTGGGGATGAGATTGTTGGGGATGAGCTTGCTGTGGTAAAGGCATGGTATTGCCTTGCGACTGGTTCGACTTGATGGCGTTCACAAACGCCATGAGCTCCGCAACTTGACTTTTGAGCGAAGAAGTCTTTTTCTTGGACTCCTCCTTCAACTGCATCAGTCTAATCTAGGCTGCCTTAGTGCTCGCCCCCTCCTCCGCGAGGGCCTTGTCCTTTGCTTCCTTCTCCTTCTGCCTTGCAATCCACTTGTCCCAAGTCTCCTTGTTGATTGCCCACCAATCCTTCTCCACCTTCACAATCTGGTCCCATACCGTGCGCATACAGGCTTCATCTCTACGGCCCTCAGGGCCCCGTCCACATCCTCATCATTGTCGGACTCGTGAGGATGGTCGATCTCCTCGTCGTTGCTGACGATGATGATCACTCCTTCATTTGGCCCAGATGGTTTCGGCTGTGATTCCTGGACAACCACGACATCTGCATCCGCATCATCCAACGGAGGTGGACCCTGCAACTCGTGCACAAATGGTTGTCCTGCTCATCGTAAGGACTCACGCTGGAGTTGCTTCCACTCCTCATCCGTTTCAATGTCCTCAACAAGGCCTTGGGTTGGCCGGACATTCTGGGATTCATCCACGGCAATGTCTTGTGGTTGATCAGGGGACTGTGGGACTGCGGGTTCAGCACCAACCCCTCCCTCCTGAGCTCCCTCCATGCCTTCAGGATTAGTCCCGACTGCCAGGGCATACATCCACCCGTGAATTTGGAATGTGTTGGTTCCAAACTCATCAATCCCGTCAACACCAAGGTCACCGCTGGTTTGCGGACCCAACAACTCCCTTTGTCTGACGGAAGGTTCGGCCACCGGCGGAGAATCCAGCTTCATTGGCGGCAAAGGAGGCGAATTTGAATGGACCAGCACGGGACCTCGGCTTGCCAGACATTTGTATTCAATTGAATACGGAGAATTGGAAAACATGAAGTCGTTTTTGTCTTGATCTCGCTCCACAAACCCGTAGAAGAATGCTCCAAACATCTGATAATCGAAGGAAAGTCAGTTCAGAATTACAAAGAAATGATTCATCAAATCGAACTTGCTCTGCTAGGGCTATCTTCGAGTCGAGGATAGCCAATCTTCATATCGTGCAATTGAAAAACCCAAATAATCAGATATAGAATAAAATTGAATTGCAAAATAAATGAATTATCTTCGAGTCGAAGGTAATGAATATGATAGGAATACTGACCTTGGATGCAAGGAGAAACTTGGAGCCGCAAAAAATTCCGAGCAGGTTCTCATCGAGTGTCGTGAAATCGCGGAGTACCGTGAAATAGAACTCCATTTGGAGTTCAATATGGTGGCTTTCGTACACCACTTCGCCTCCGTGTTCCATTTATACTCCTGATAGTATTGGTTGGTCACGGATACGATATACATGGTCTTCACACAGTCCCAAACGGAGGCAGCTAAGGGATTTTCTTTCTTGAAAAGGAACAATAATGGCACATCAGCGGCAATGGCTGAAAATCGGTTTGACACGTTGTTCAACCTCTCCGACTTGGAAGGGATGTATTTCGATTGCATGTAGTCGTAATCCTTTATTTTCAGAGCTACAAACTTCTTGGCAGCTCTCATGTCCAGACTAGACCCCAAAATGATTAGCCAGACGTTCGGCTCATTCATTTTCGGCTCCATTTTCTCAAGGAGGACATTGAGGAAGGGGTCCAACGCCATGCTTGTATCCGTGGGCTTTGATCTGGGAACCTCCCGTGTGTCCAGAAGGGCAAGGTTGACCTCACGGCTTTGGTATTTGTAGCTCGTGCTTGTCACCAGGCCCCTGCCACAACGTCAATCCCCCTAATCTGAAACCCTCCTGAAGGTTCTTTCAGATGGTACTTCATCTTCATGAACCTTGTAAACATATGCAGCACTTCGGGATATTTATCCGCCACATCCTTTGCGCGCTTTGACCACAGGTCATTCTGAAGTCTCCGGTTGTAGTACGATGCTTTGGGATACAAAAGCAAGAAATCCCAAGTACTGGAGGTGAACCGGTGCCAAAGTTTCCAAGCCCTCCAGCTGTCTCCTTTGACATCCCCGCCTTTGTCAAAAAAAGACAACGACGGCTTGAAATCCATCAACTCCTGTAGGATGACCTTCTTGCGTTTATGCCGGTCTACCTAATCAGCGCCAATCATGTTGTCCACTATCAGGTTTTTGGGTCTCGATACGCTAAGTTTAGGATACATCACCTTCCTATTCGGCGTCTTGCCCAACAAATGAATCACAAACACCTTGAAGTCATTGTTTGTGAAATGACCAAAGTGCCTGAAGATGTCGTCGGCCAGGGTAATGATTTGCAGCTCATTCTTGATGTCTGTAGGACCGTGGACTTTGGCACCATCGGTTTTGGGGTTGATATTTTGAAAGCGCTTGACAATCAACCCGGTGAATTTCTGCACATCCAGCGGTTGCGGCAGAGGTCAGGAAATGGTTAAGATCCAAGAAGAATATGATTATAGTAATTGTAGTGCGCGTTACTTTCTTGTCATTCATCATTTGTGGTCTGGTATCCTCGAAGATAAGGTCAAGAGTAATCTCTGACGAGTACATTCAATTTCTGACTAATGCTCTCTATTTGCACTTTCAGTGTGGAATGTCTGGTTCACATAGAAATAGATTGGGAGGTTAGTATCTTACCGCGTAATTGTTCAGACTGAAGATCGCCTTATTCTTCCTTGTCACAGCTTTGCCCTCAACGGCGGTCGGACGCTTGCACGAAATCCAGATGTTCCGGCAACTAATTACTAGGTTCCCCCATGTAGGTTGCGCATGATCCAGGTGATTTGTGCAATTGTAGAACTTCGAGATGTTCGTCAACTTTGTCGCATGCAATGTCCAGAGTCCAGACGATGAGTGCATTTCATATTTGAAGTTTTACTTTCCCGTCTTCTCCACATCCATCCTCCTGAAGTTCCTTGGCCGCCGTTATACTGTGTTGGCCATTGATGATCATGAAATTCCCGTTCTTCACTTGTTCCCATTTCTCGGTCTTCTCTTTCAACAAACAATTGGACTTGTCAACAGGGGTGAGACAGATTGTTTGTCTCTGCTTCACATCAATCATCTGCACGAGTTCTTTTTTCACAGTATCTACAATATCTCGCTGCAGACTCCGAATTATGTACTCGTCACGGGCTCGGAAGCACTGATTGATGTTCACCTGCACAACTTCACTATCGAATGCGAAGCATTCCTTGTGTTCGGCCCAGAAGTTTCTCTGTATTAGAGCAAACTTCTCGTACGCTTCCATCGGAGTGTCCAACTCCAATTGACTGGCCTCCACGGTGGTCAATCCGGACCCAAAGCTTCCAGCTCCAATAGGGTTCTATTGAAGATTGGACTTTCTTCGTTTTTGACTTGATTCTCTTGCTTCAGAGGTCGGGTGCACTTGCTTCCGAGAATCAGACCTTGCTTGCGCTAGTATGGACCTCCGACTGCCTGTGGCACCACCTCTTGACTGAGACCGAGCACTGCCACCTTCCGATCTCTGGGTTCAAGTCACAGCACCTCCGACAGAGGGTCGCCTTTCTGCATTCTTGATGGCGTAATGGTTCAGCGCTTGCCAAATGAAATGCAGACGGTTTGCGACGGACTTGGCGCTACCATGCTTCCAAGGGATGTAGCCGGCGTTCACAAATTCCTCGTTGAGGAATTCTACTTGCAATCCCTCAAAGAAGCTCMTGAGATTCTCGAAGTCGAACTTCCCATGGTTTGAGTTGACGTCAAGAACAATGGAGTGGTTGTGCCTGCTTGGCTTGCTGTTGTCATCTACCTCCCGCAGGACTATTACAACGTAGTCATTGCGGTGATCTTCAATTACCGTAACCTTCTCGTTCATGTTCCACGGGAGGTATGCTTTCTTCTCTTCTCTTCGATATCTCAAGTATACGAAGTCCTTCCAGTGATTCACACCAAAACTCTAGGATGCAATGTGCCCCTTGAACTCCCACAATGTCCCATAGGTTTCCTCCATCTCCTCGAAGAATGGTTTGTAGAGCACAGGATTGATGAACGGCTCCATGTGGTTCTTCGTAGTCGTGTAATCGTATTCTTCGTCTTACGCCATCTTGGAGGTTTTCTAAAAACGGCGTGGATGTCAGAGGCCTATCTTCGAGTTGAGGATAAACAAATTCTAGAGTTCATGGGACTCAAATAATACAAAATTATATTTGTGCTCATTCTAGAGTCAGTAGGGTTCCTTTTTTCTACAGTTTGCAAATATTTTCGATATATGTTAGAGGGTCGTTCAGATTGTTTTAGTCTTTATCTTCGAGTCAAAGATACGTATTTATTAAATTGTCTATTTGGAAATCATACTATTCTTTGGTTGTTTGTATTATTCTCCCCGAGGCTTCTGGTGTTATTAGACTATTCTTTCACGACATCAATGTTTTATAAATTATCTTCGACTTGAAGACACCTGTGTATTTTGATGTCTCTTTGGAAATTTTTTGATTCTTTTCTTGTTGGTATTTATATCTGTGGTTCTTCTTAGCTTCTGGTGTTAGTATATTTTATGTTTTCTGACCTCTGTGTTTTCAAATTATCCTTGAGACGTAGATACCTACTTATGATATATTTAATTTGGAAATCTTTCTATTTCTTCCTTGTAGATAGTAATGTCTTCGACGCTTTTGGTGTTAGTTTACTTAAGTTTTTTGATCGCAGTGTTTTTAAGAGTATCTTCGAGTCGAGGATAGACTTTGGTCTGTGGACAACAGTTTGTTTGTGGGCGTTCAATTTTTTGACATTGAAATGATGTACTCAATGAGAGTGAAAGCATGTATCCTTGAGTCGAGGATAATGATTTGACAATATAGGAGGTATCCTCGAGTTGAAGATATGCTGAGCTTATTTTTAAACCCTAATATTCAGCTATAAACCCTAATTCCACTAGTACAAGGCAGTGTTCTCAAATCCCAATTCCAGGGTGCAAAGCAGAAACTCATAACAGAGTGAAGGGTTAAAAATTCCAAACCTGGAGTTACACGAGCGTTGTGCTGCGTTGTTGAAAACCATAATCCGCAATGCCCGTATTCAAATTACACAATTCAAAACAAGGAACAAATGCACAGTGTGAGTTCTGAATGCAATGTAAACAATTGAAACAGAATTCACCAACCATCGAAGCAACGTATGAGCATCTTGAATCCAAGCAACTCAGCAATCCAGTCGAAGCAACTAAGCAACAATCGAAGTAGTCGAAGCACCGTATGAGCATCCAATCGAAGCAACTCAGCAACAATCGAAGCAATGTCTGAGCACCCTGAATCTAACATTGGAAAAACGCAAGAACTCAAAGCACAAATTTTTGCAAAAGCATCCTAAACATGTGAACAACCTTGCGCGCGCTGAGGCAGGAAACGGAAAAACAAGCAAGAAAGGTGTACCTTTCTTACACAAGCGAGGAAGATGAACCCCCCACACTGCACCAAAGCGGCCAAACCGACCTTCGCACCGCAAACTTACAGAAAACTTGATGATGCCCTTGCGCCGCAAACAGAAAACAAAAACCGGAAATTTGATCTGAGACTCCACGGTCATCTACTCACACAATGAGAGTTGCTTCACGTTGCTGAGCAACGAGCTTGCGCGCGTCAGGAAACGGAAGAACGAACTGAAAAAATCAAACCAAACCGCGCATGTTGAACACTAGGAAACTGAAAAGCAGGAAACGGAAACCCTTGCCGCCGCCAAACGAGGAAGACGATAATCCTCCGACACTGCACCGAACCGGCCAACCCGACCCTCGCACCCAACCTACGACCAAACCTACCCCGGCCGTCCCCGAGCCTAAAGTGACCCCGAACCAAATGGAGGCAATCCCGACCCAACTGCGAGCCTGCATCGAACCTACCCCGACCCTGCCCCGAAGTGACCCTAAATCCTAAAAACGAACACCGAGCCTACACTAACGTTCAAGCAAAAATGTGGTGCCAATTTAGTTGAACTCGTGAATGTCCAAGATATCCAAATGTGGTGCCAACAAAATTCATTCCCTAACTAGTTTTTTAATTTTAGTATTTTGCATTTTTCGATAATGCCTTCTAAAGTCTACATTCATTATCTATAATGTAATCTGGAAAATATATGACTAAAAATTTCCTACTGATGGTTTTGTGCAAGGATACCAATTATATGTAATCTTCACTTTTCCTAGTGCTGAGGAATTTTAGAAATGAGCCTTGAATACACTAAATTGGGTAGACCGAAATTCCATAACAAATTCATTCAAAAGAAAAGTAGAGGACATTTCAAAAAAGCTTTAAATTGTAAAAACCGAGTTATACATGGATTGCCCTATAACCTCATATATTTTGACTGATGAACTTTTTAGAGTTACCATTCTAGATAGTCAAGTTGATTGGAATATTTTAGTTCCCACATGTTCTTGGCATTGACATTATAATATTTGAACTAACAAGTGAAATTGTTGTGTTTTTCTTTTCCAATGTAATCTCTAACATGTCCATTTCAAAGATATACGGTGACAATTTATTTCAAAAAAATTGATATGATTGATCAGAATGTTGTTCTTTGGTTCTAGTTGGAATAAATTTGTAGAAGTTGAAAATAGGTTAATATGAGCGTTAAAGGTTTTAACACATTTCACAATTCAGTTCGTCTTTAACTTTTGCAAATATTTTGGTGCCGAAAATACTTGACTCGTATTCAGTTGTGCTACGTTCTAAGTATTTTGGTGCCAATAATAGTTAGGAAGTACCATCAACTAACCCTAAACTTTTATTATACTTTTTCTATCAAGGAATTTACAGACAACAAGGTTCTGGTTACAATACAGTATAGTAGGACTTCTTGTAATGTAGAGACTTTTTGTAATACACTATATGACTTTCAAATACAATAGCCTTTTGCCAAAAAAAAATTAGCATTTACGAATTCTCTATTACAGATGTTATAGGATATTTTGAGAAACTAAAAACAATGGGTTTGTTTTTAATAAAGGCCCTTGAATTGCATATTTTTGTAGTGACAAATTTCTTAGAATGAAGTGAAGTTCTATGGACTAAAGGACTTCTAAGCACTGTGGTAGGTTTTGCATATTCATGAATCATTTGCATGTTACAGTGTAAGTTGCAAAGCACAAGTTATAGTGTTTTGTTTTTGTTTCCTATCTGACCTACATTAGAGTTAAAATGTGCCATGTTATTATTTTAAAAAATTGAGAAAAGTTATTACAATAGAAGCTTCACATTTTGATCAATTTCAAAATAATTTTTAGAAGATATTAAAAATACTTTGGCATGTCCGAGTTGAACTATTACAATAAAACTAAGGCTTTCCCACAATTATGGAAGAGAATTCGAATTTACAAGATCTTTTGGAATGAAAGAGGACTCAGGTGGGACATTTAGTGCATTTCCAAGATGTATTGGAATAAAGAGGATTATGCTGGATCACTTAGTGCTTTTCAAAGACTGAGCACGTGAGACGTAATATAGAGAAACTAAGTTTTATTGTATCTCAAAAAAATGTTGAATAAACCTACAAATAAAGGAGATGACATTGAAGTTGGAAAGTCCTTGAAAAAATGTATATGTAGCCTACAAATACAACCAGTGAAATTTGTTAAGTTCAGTTTTTAGCCTTCAGATTAGAATCCGATAAATAAATTTATTCTATCCAGTGCAACTTGTGCCTAAAATTGTCTATGCAAGACCTACATCTGATGACTCTTATGCGGAGGCATGCAAGGAAAACATTTATGGAAGTTCTCGTGATCTAGAAGATATAAGATCCATGTATAAAAAAAAATTGAACCTTGTTGTGTTCTACTACAGCATTCACATACTTTTCTGAGTATTCACAGGGTGTATTTTAGCAAAAATAAAACATAATTATAAAAGTGCATTGGAAGTGCATAAAAATTATAATCATAGTAGTCCATAGGATGAATAAAAATGCATTAAAAATTTGAACATGGGTTTGGGTTTTATTTTCACCAAGTACAACATCTTGTGGGGTTTCTTTGTGATTGAGTCGTGAATACTAAATACATAGATTCACCACTAGGGACTTTCATGAATTGTTTTGGGTGATGCATATATTTTACTAATTCTTTTGAAAAAAAAAAAAATGGGGGTGAATGAGCGTTAAGTATGAAATACAACGATTTACGAAAACCAACTTTAATGAAAAGAATTGGGGTAATGTAAAAGCTTTTCTTTCTCATATACAAAATGAATCCGAATTCTGCTTTTCATTCTCATATACGAAATGAAACCAAATTCAGGTATCGAAGACATTTTTTTGGAACTCTCTTCGTATTCATTAGAATTATACGAATGTGTAAAATGAAAACTAATGAATTTCAATTCCATAACAAAATTAATGTAATTATGGCTCACTAGGAGTTACCTTATAATTATGTAATTTTTTGCAATATGATGAGTTACAGTGTTTTTAATGTTTGTTTTCAAGTTCTAGTACATTTATAACATTTTCCATTGTGAAGTCAACGTCATTAAAGATGAATTATTAAAAATAAATTTTCAAGATCATTTGCAAAAGTACATGCTCATGATGAATTGCACTGAAAATTATGTGTTGAACGTTATATTTATATAAAATGTATATAAATATATATATTGTATATATGCATGTGTAATACATGAGTAAAAATTTCATTATGAAGGTTAAAATATTGAACAACAATTGAGTATAAACAATTGTTTAGATAATAATGTAATTCAAATACAATCTTTAAGTATTATGAATTCTACATCATGTTTACATTCTGAAGTTAATCTGAATTGCAAACTGTTTTCCAATGCATTCGTGAGAGACCAATCACGCAAATGAATGCTTTTGAAATATTCATAATCATTCTGACGAAGAGCTAACAATGATTCAAGTGTTTTATTGTCACAATGATTCAAGTGTTTTAGTGTCACAATATTTATTGAAAGTCATGAGAGTCATTCATTTGTACATCACATGAAGTTGTATTATGCTGAAACTGTGGACACAAGGACATAATTATTAAAAAATGTGTTCCTCTTCCATAAAGTACCCTGAATGAAGATAGAAGAATACATAATTGAATATTCAATGTGAAAAGTAAGTGGTCTTGTTGGCCCATCTCAACAGTGTTTGTATGACGAAATGCCATTGTCATTGTCATTATTATTTTGAAGATAGTATCAAAAAAAGCACATAAGAAAGCACTTTATAGCTATTTTCTTCTGAACCTTTTCTTTTGGAAGCAACAAGTATGTACCAATTACACCATGATGTTTGACACCATTCTTTCCAATGTCTCTGAAATATTAATAGTATTCTAAGCATTTTGTAATTATTAAGTATGACTGTTATACCAAAATTCCTTGAAAAAGTCATATGGATTATTTCATGTTTTGAATTACAGAAAACAAAAATTTAGTTTTAAACAAATATTACTACACGTGGAAAATATCAAAATTCTTGAAATGTGTATTCTACTGTAAAAATATAATGAAATTTTACCAAGGATGGACATCATATATACTTAACTCCTAAAAGCCGAAGGGGTTTGTAAAAATTAAAAATGTATTATTAAATATACCTTCTATAACTTCTATTGAAGTTTCCGTTAAAGAAGTTTATGTCAAGCACAAGAAGTACATCAAATCCATATAGCCAAAATTATAAAACTATTTTCAAATTCTCTTCAAAAGAGTTCTCTAAGATCAAACCACCCATAATCGATCACTTAAGACATTTTACACATGATTTATTGTAGTGCAACACAAAACAATATTTTTAAAGGTGCAATGATAGAAATGCTAGGGAATGCAAAAACTAGGGTAGTTGTATTGCTTGCATTGAAATTATTATGAATTTTGAAAGGCAATAAGTACATTGGACCCATTGCCAATCTTTAGACTCTTCCAATTTTACTAATTGCTTTTTGCTTTCTTGCGGACTAAGTTGGGACATGTGTCATTAACTTTTAATCCCAACGTTGAAAAGATGAAAAAAAAACATTGTAGCCTTGGTTGGAAATTAGTGAATATGCATTTGGCTATGGGGCACTGGTTGGTAATGGGTGGTTTTACCTTAGTTTTAACTTCAAGAATTCACCAAAAATACAATTCCTATCTGTAACACTTGGATTTTTTTTAATGGTCAAATTTGTAGTTTCTACTGAATTTTAATAAAAAAAAATGCATAAAATGTGGTCAAACCGAACACTAGAACATTCTAAACAGTTTGCTATTTCTCCTATGATTTTCTTTAAACGTCTTTATCTTAGTTTTGAGTATATAAATACTGAAAGACAACCCAATGTTTTCAAGGAGACACAAAAAAAAGAAGGACCCCCCCCAAAAAAAAATTGCGTAGAGAGCCGGTTTAAACCCTAAACCCTAAACCCTTAACGTGAACCCTGAAACCCTGAAACCCTGAAGCCTAGAGCCTCGAGCCCGGAACATGAAAAATGGAATCCAGAATGGCGGAAAGCAGTACACTGGATCATCCTAGAAGCACCTTGAAAGTTCTCGGATAGCCAAAATATGAATTGTCGGTTAGCGAAGAAGTCAACAAATGCAGCAATACCATATAGGTGTAAATGGGCAGAATTTTTTGGTCCAAGAATTAAGGAAGTCAAGAAATCGTGGGAGAAAACTTTGAAAAAGCCACGGAATCGTGGGAAAAGCTCACCAAAGGCGATTTTGGAATTTGGCAGATTTTACACGTGGAATGATACGTGCATGAACTGACAAAAATTTGAAATTTGAAGCCGCGCGCAATTCAATTCCCGCCTTTGGTTCCCACGAGCTTCGGGGACAAGGTTTTCCATTTCCAAGGCAGCCACACCGATTCATTTTTGAGTCCGCGGTCTTGTTTTTTCATGAGCTCGCACTCACAGCTCCGCCACTCTCTCCCCCGCCGTGGTTTCTTACTTTGTCTGCGGATTCTTGAGGAAAGAAGACACTCATATAGTGGCGGGAGTGCAGTTTGCGTTGTCATCTTAGTAAGTACCCCCAAGTTTTTCCAGTGTTGTGGCGTTGGCAGTAGCTATTGAATGTGTTAGTCAATCATTGTGCTGGCACTCTGGATTCATGGACGCCTTTGCAATGATTTATATGCTTGACTTGTGTTTTGACATGGAAGCCTCATTGTCAATAGAGGTCGACAATGCAACTTTCTTGACTCCTATAAAGGCGCCGAGAATTACGAAGTCCTGCCAATCACTCGGATCATCCCTGTTCTCTTGAGGACATAGGAACTGCCTTTATGTCTCCAAATAAAGTATATCTTTGACTCGAAGATAGACCTGTCTTCTTCCTATCCATTTCAGGAGGTATACTCGACTCGAAGATGTTAATCTATCCTCGACTCGAAGATGTTGACCTATCCTCGACTCGAAGATGCCGACCTAAAATCAAATTTAATATTGTTTGTGAATCGTCGACGCCAGCAGTTCATAGATTATTTTCGACTCGAATATAGCCTGGTCTAACATCCAAAGTCGTCAACGTCAGTAGTTCATGGATTATCTTCGATTGGAAGATAGCTTGGTCTAACATCTAATCCTGGAATTACAATATCACCAAAGAGTCTTCTTAAGAAAGGACTAATTCGTGCTCTTTTCACCTGAGTACTTGAGTCTAATCATTATCTTCGAGTCGAGGATAATATTGATTGTTAGTAATAGCATTACTTGCATATTAATGACTATCTCTAAGCTGAAAAAACAACTAATAAATGTAATCGTGGAGATGTAGTAGACATCTTGGTAGATCTCTTATATTATCTTCGAGTCGAAGATAGTTGATGCTGGTCATCCATGGAGTTCGGAGCAGTGATGGCATTCCATCTCAGTCCATGATATTTTGGTTCTACCCTTGCAAATCTGACGTAGTTGGATTTAGAGGCATAGAGTATCCTCGAGTCGAAGATAAGGTTCATGACATATCTTCGAATCGATGATATTCTGAAGTGTTTTTTGCTAATCTGGTAGAGGTTGTGATGTCTTAGAGTATCTTCGAGTTGAAGATAATTCGAATTGGCACCATTAGTGTTCAATATATTTCTAGTTGAATATTTAGCACATAATGGGAACCGATGCTCCATGTAAACATGGATGCATCACGTATTCACTGACAGAGTAGTAGAGTACTGATTGTGAAGTACATGAATTGGATGTTCTGCCTTGATCAATTCACTGAAATAAATGTATGGTCAATTTGTTTTCTTTCAAGTTATCTTTGACTCGAGGATTCGATTTTTTTGTGGCATTATATTCTTTCAAAATGGATCTTCATGGGCCTGAAGAGTTTGCAAATCCAATGCCTACATTACCCCCTGGTGTTGCTATGTGTGATGGAATTCCACGCAAGAAGTGGGTCAGGAGGACTGTCACCGTCACTGATGAAGCAAGGAATGACGTCGCAAATGGGGTTTGTCAAAATGTTGATCCGGAGCTTGTCATTGACATGGACGGGAAGCCTTTGGGTGATGATCGAGTTGCCATTCAAATTGCGGAGTCTCTGTGTGAGGATGTAGTCCCGTCCTTTTGGATGTGGTCTATACACTTGTGGAACATCAAGCGAGTTTTTCTGAACGGTGTCAGCCTATATGATCATGACCAAACCTATATTTACAATACGGCCATCAGTGCCTCCAGTCGAAAAGTTCGTAAAGGGATTCGCTTGTACAAAAGCTCTAGTGAAAGGGTAGAACCTGTTGAGCCTCCAAAGAGAAATGCCCTTTTGACTACACAGTCAATCGTGGAAGTCTCAACGAAATCACATTGTGAGCATAATTGCTGCTAGCCTTTCCAACATGGTCAAATCCATGCTATATGGACTCAACTTCATGTACTTGATGGATTTTATAAATGCAAGAAGACACTACTGGAGGTGCATAGGCAAATCTACAAGGACAATCATGGCAAGGACTGGATAATCTTGAAAGGAAGGGAAGTGTGTCCGCAAGCCTGGTGGATCATTCATGGAATTGCCAAAGCTACCTTCTACAGGTACAAGGAAGAGGCCAAATCAAGGAAACAAGTTGAGGCGCATGGGAATTTGGGATCCAAAAAACCTCGCACGCATACTGTGCAAGCAATTGCCACGCTTCTGACACTCATTGTGGGTGATGTTGACAAAATGCCACACAAAACAAGGATATTGGAATCTGGAGAGAAAACCCCTGCAATGGTTTTGCCTTCGGCTTTTTGTTGGAGTGACCAATTAGAAAAAATCAACGAGTCCAATGCAAGTTTCAATTTACAACCCATTTTGTTTAAAGGCTTGAGCAACATTCATCGTGCGTCTTTCCCTGAATTTGCACCAAAAGCTCGTAGAGATACATTTGCAAGGTGTGGACAATGCAATACGTATAAACAATTGAGGAGTGCATGCACTCTACTTTCGGAGTCGCAAGATAAGTGGAGCAATCTTCTGAATACCCACATTGTCGGACAAAAGGCACACAGAGAACTCTACTACGGAAATCGGGGAATATCCGAGAAATATTCAGAAAAGATATTGTGCATTATCCATGATAAAATCGGTCACTCAAAGACTGCTTTGCCACACTTCTCTCACAAGACAAAATTGACAGATTCCTTCATGAAAATGCATGTTGCTGTTACGGGTATGATTGCTGATGGACATGAGGATGTTCGATATGCACACTATGGTATGGGCATTTTCCCCATAGATTCTAATCATACCATTGGATCCATTGCAAAGTTGTTGCGTTATCTTGAAGAACCGCCAAAGAATTCATCACGACAATTATTTTCTGTAGAAGACAATCAATCCACACTCACGAAGGTGCTGCTGAACAATTCAGAGATGTGCTTGGATTCCCTTCTTCCACCTCCAGAGGAACCGCTTGCAGCTCATTCACTTCCACCAATATTAACTTTGCAACTGGACAATGCGTCCGGAGACAACAAGAATCGATGGGTTTTTGCTTTTTGCTCTTTGCTTGTTTACAAAGGCATTTTCCGTGAGGTATACATCAACTTCCTCATTGTCGGACACACTCACGAAGACATTGACGCTCTCTTTGGTTGGTGGAGTACTAAATTGAAGACAAATAACTACCCAACACTTCCAAGGCTCATGAAATCCTTCATGGAATGTGATGCTCACCCTGTCATTCCTCATTTTATAGAAAAAGTTCATGATTTCAAGGCATTCGTGCGTGGATACTTGGGCACAGGTGGTGACTTCTTGGAAGGTCATTCTAAGGCCCAACAGTTCAAGTTTTCCATGGATTCTACTGGATGGCCTATAATGAAGTATAAGAATTTGTATACTGACACGAATTGGTCACCGGAGCATGACAAGGGGATTCGCTTGTGAGTTGAGACTGAAGACGGACGTCCTATGGTGCCTGATCAGGATTGACCACCATTGGCTCCACATCAAATGAAATCCCATGAAGAGGTAAAGAAAGGTTTGAAAGGTTTCATTACACACTGGAACCCAATGGCAAACGACAATGACTCGGGTGAATTCAGGCGGAAGAATGGTCTAGTAAAAGATTATTGGGAAGGTGTGAGAGGTGCTCTTGATGCAGCTCTTCAACTGCAATCTACATTATTGGATGAGTTTTGGCTGTCTTCAAGAATTGACCATGAAGAATCCGATTGAAGGAAAAGAGATGGAACAATGCGTGAAGGTGATGCGGAGAACGCACCTTTCGTTGGACGTAAGCGTGATCGTCCACGAACTTTGTTCCGTGTTAATCGTGATACCTTTGTAGGTTATTTTGTCATTGTGCGTCCCGCTGATGGTGATCTGTAGCTATTTTGGCTTGCTAGAGCCATTATCAATCCCAATCCAGATCCAGGGCATATACATATGATCCAAATGCAGTATTGGACACCTGCGTCAAGTTGCTCCATTAATATGGAAACATATGCTGGCTGGGATACAAAAAAAAGGAATGTTTGGCGCGAGGATCGTGTAATACCTTCAACGTGGTCGAGTATAGACTACATCATGTTGACTTGGAAGCCAAGTTTCAGAGAGGAAATATCAGATCCAAGAGTGGCTATTCCAAAACTGCAAATTGACATTATCAATGCATCATTGACGACCTTTACAATTGATGCAAACATCAATGAGGCCATAGTGCAAGCATGAATAGTTTGTACTAGTTGTAATAGACTAATAGCAGACATTGATTTTGCAGTTGAAGTAGAGTATTCTTTGTATTCACATGTTTTTCATGTTTGCATTCATATATATATTAGTTTTTCTTTTCAAAATTATGACTATGTAAGAGATGTTGATTTCTATTAATAGTAAATTTATTTTTTATATATGTGTCTAGATGTACTTAATACAGAATATTTTCTTGAAATTTATTTTGGTTGACATTATTTTCATGTAAAAAATTGACTTAAATTTATATTCACATATTAAGTACTTCGACACTTAGAAGTCTCAATTTGAAGAAAAATCTTAGTTTATAACATCTTGGACTATTTTGTTTGCTTTTTTTTAACTAAATGATGAATTCCATATGTTCATTGCGGATTTCCGCTACCTATTGAAGTTGTAGAAATATTATTAAATATGTATTTTGATTTTGCAAAGTCTCAATTTATTGGAGAGTCTCATTTTAATGAAAGCTTTTTTTCTTCTAAATATAGAACGTCATAAAATGAGACTGCAACTTGTCTCATTTTAAGGGCTTAATAGCCATTCAGGACAATCTCTGTCATCACGCCCTCCATTGCATTCAATTCCAGCTAGTTGTCAAAGTATAATGGCCTCTTTGAAGAGACTATCAAGTATTCATCGTTCTCGAAATGAATTGTCCACAACCAATTTGGAAGCTGTCCAACACCATAGTGTGCAATGTCTTCTGCCATCATACAATGAAGATGTCATCTTTGAAGTCCCTCCATGTCGGTCCTCTTCTTCTTCAAGCGCATGGAATTTGGAAGGAATAGACAAGCGTTACGACAGACCCCCATGGTGCAAGTTGGTGAAAACAAACATCAACAACTCTGAGAATCTAAAATTTCGTAAGTCTTACTGCGCTGGTCATCTTTCTTGTGAGAATCTAGGGTATGACTACTTGAAAAGGGCTTCTACAAAGAATGAAACAGAGTGGAGCAGAGTTGCAGTATTTCCTTTTCTAGTAGGTGACGTTCCTCTTAAAGAGTGCACATTAGTTTGCAAGGTTTGTAGAGTCACCCCTAAGTGCCTCAATACATGCGACACTAGGATTTACTACTACTACAGTGATAATCCAAAAATGACTAGGGCTGCAATTCACTTTGGAAATCACAACCCCGAGGTAGGAAAAGGCATGTATAGAGGTTCCGCAAAAGAAATTTGTAGACTGATAGTAGAGCAAGTGGACAAAACCCCAAAGGCCACAAACTCTGCTATTGCTTTGTCGACTAGCAAAGAGTTTTTAACAAACTATCTATTTCACCACGGAGAAGGAGAGAAGGTGATGTTGAAAGGGGAGGAAATGGACGAGGTCATGGACCGCTTCCAATATTTGAGCAGTCCCAGCATTCGGAATGTCATCTCGTCTTTCCGCTCAAACAATCGAGGAGGTATGATTGACAACATAATGACTATGAAGAAGGAATCAAAGTTCGACTTTATACACAATAGCATCTTCTTGGGCTAAGGCAAGGAGAAAGTGTATCTTTTTAAGATGCTCACGGAAGGGCCGGGAAGTGGAGTGGACCTCGTGAGGCGCATGCAACCTGGAAGAGATCTTTGTAATGCGTGGATGATGTTTGACCATGTTAGGCGCGTGGATGAGTGGAGCACAATGGCTTGTCATGTATACAACTCATAGTTCAAGAAGGTGATGACGATTGCCATTTGCGACATGCAATCTGAAGATACAGAGATTCAGGTTTTGTTTTGGAAGAGTTTGAGCGCTATCATGGCGCGACACGGAGTGCCTCATCCAAACTTCAAGGGATTCATGGCAGATAGTGCAATGGCAAATTGGAATGCAGTCCGTATTGTCTATGGTAGTGGCAAAGCAGATGACGTCATGGAAAATCGAGAGCGGACTTGCTTGTTGCATTGGAGTAATTCCCTTCACAAACACACACAGAAGTACATCAAGGAAGCATTTCACCATCATCACATTAGATTGTGCAAGCAATACAAGGAATCAAAGACCGTCAATGAGGCAGAAATACAATACCTAGCTATCCGATCATGGTGGTTGTCATCGGGTGCTGCAAACGAAGATGCGCTTCATCACTTGGACCATTGGCTTGCGTTTTGGCATTTTCGCTATTTGCAGTGGGGAGGGTTTATGACGATGGTAAGTTCCCGATTTGAATCTATTTCTTTATCTTTTTTGTGCATCTTCATGACCATTGAGGGAGGCAAAATATATATATATATTTTTTAAGTGACCTGAATATCTGTTATTTTGTAGTATACCTATTTAAGAATAAAGACAATAATAATATTTCCCATTTTGGGGGGCATTTGAATTATGGAAGTTGAATTTTATACTCATCCATTATTGTTGGATGGTTTTCTAGAAATTGAGTTTAGAAGAGATGACAGATATGCCCTTCTGCAACTTGTCCGAGACTATTCATAACAAGTGGCTTCAAATGTCGGGGAAGCGTGGAAACAATTTGTTTGATGCGACTTGTGATGACAGTATACGTGCTTGGATGCAAATGACAAACTATCGTGCATACCTCAAAGGCAATGCACTAGGCTTAGGACCGTCAAAGGGAGAGTTGAAGTTGAGAGCCGCAAGACGTACTGGATGTCCAAAGAAAATTGCAGAAGGAATGAACACATTGCTTGAAGCTCACGGAGTGGGAAGTCGAGTACCCCATTTAGAAGGAGAAGAAGTCTTTGGAAGTGTAAAGAGGAAGTTGGACGTGCCTATTGGCGATGCTGGAGAGTCACATTGCCCTGACAAAGTCAACTTCTTCCAACCACGTGTTCGAACAAGGTCTACGAAGGCGGCAGAACAACCAAGTGCTGGAAGACAATGAAGAATGCCGCACCCTAAACACTTTGCGGTACGTGTCAGTTGCATTTGAAAGTGATTGTGACACATTGAAGTGGCACATTGCAAAGATCACCCACAAATCAAAGGCCAAATGTGCAGCTCAGCAGAAGACGTCAAACATCAGGTGTACCAGTAAAATTGCAAAGAGAACAATGGGAACCCTAGCTCCAACCTATCATGGTAGAAAAGAAGACTACGGAAGTAAGCGGCAGGTATTTGCGGACTTCTGGTTTTGTTGGGATGACATTGAACGATATGTGAAGGGTTCAAAGCGCAAGTGGGTCATTGATTGGCCTGAAGTGCCAAAGGTATGGCCGGTGTTGAGCGGAACTAATCTTAGTCGAGAAGAAACTCTATTGCTACAGCATGCAGGATTCCAACTCCAAGAGCACCCTATTTTGTCTCCACGTCGCCTCTTCAACATGTCAAAGATTTTTGAACCGGTTTTGTATGACACTGAACCGCCCAAGAATCCGAATGCATATCCGACAGTTCAGAACAATCAAACCATTAGGAGACTTGCAAATCCTCCAAGTGTAGAACAGAGAAATAAGTGGAAGAGCGACGAGAGCATCAAAGGATTAATTTTGGGAGTGACCCTCCTCCCTTTACCGGGTCTTGGTGCAATTGTAGAGTTGGAGACTGGAGCAGACCCTCACAAAAATGTTTATCGAATTACAGTGGGTATGTTMCCTTCGTGCACTTGCCTAGACTTCGTAGGTATGGCTGTGTCAACTCTCGGAGGTCGACATCAATATGTGAATTGCAAACACTTGTACTACTTGTATAGGTACTTTTGCAAGATGGATATTCACAATGACAAGTTCATTCACGCACCAAGTTACAACTTCAATGAGTTGAAGTTACTTCTACTTCAGGTTGGAATCATCATGGGGCCAGAGTAGGCACAGCTAGAATATCTATTGTATTTCATTTGTATTGTATTCATTTACATGTATTACGCTTGAAATAATTTGAAGCATGTGCAATTGAAATGGTATTGGCCTAAACAAAGAGTTGCAGCATATTCCATGCGTGAAATGTATAATTTTAATTTGTATGTATGACCCTAAACCCCTGAAGCAAAGGCAAAATTTACTTACGCTTTTTTTTTTACCCTAAACCAATTTCCCCCATTTCCTTCCCTTTGCATGCTTTTTTTTTTCCTTCCTTTTCCATTCTCTCTTCCACCCAATTATATTTTTTTTTCTTCCCTCTCTCCTTTTTTCTTTTATCTTCCATTTTCCCATTTTTTTTTTTTCTCCTGTTTCTTTTATTTCCCATGTTTTTCCTTATTGCTTTATTTTTTTTTCCCTCCCGCCGTACCTAATTTACTCTAAATCCTGTGACCTCCTTTTTCGAATATTAAAAAAAAAAGTGATCAAAATTACACCCTAATTTAGAAATCCCAAGACTGAAGCAAACAAAACCCTGAAATTTTCAAATGGCCACGGTTACAGGACCCACAGTTATAGGTCACAAATTTACTAAAAATAGTAAGTTTTTTTCAATTATTTAAAGAAAATTGCCAAAAAAAATTCAGATTAATAAAATTTGAAAAATTTCCTTTTTCTGCTCGCCACTCACAAACTTCAGGCTTGCAACTCACAAGCTCACCGCTCCAAGCTCACCTCCTAGCGATGTTGGGAGTAAATGAAGTACACATGATGTTTGTCAATATTATTGTCATCTTTATTTAAATTTTAATTCTTTTCAAATCTTTTTGTAATTATTATGATTTTTTCCAAAAAAACCCTTTAAAAGTAATATTACGTTCAATTTGATGTTTTTAATTGCAAGAAATGAGATAGAATTTTTTATACGTATTTGTACATGTGAAGATATAAAATACTGAAAATTTGTATTTCAATACAGAAATCTAATGACATTTGACCAAGCCCTAATATGAAATGCCATGTACTAGTTACTTTAATTCCATGCTCCAGTAAAATATCTAGCATGGGATCTACAAAAAAATTATTGAACACCATTATTGACAATGCCATCTAATAATTTTGACAAACTATAGATTGGAAATTTGAAAATCAACTACACAACATCATATGAACACATTTTCTTAATTTGTAGTTAAATGGATAGTACCATAAAAATGGCACAATGTCACTGTGGATTACGTTCAAGCCACAAAGCCAATAATATATCATTCATGGCCTCTCCTTCTAGTTTTGCAAGCAAAACTTCACGAGGAAGTTGCATCCTTCCTACATGAAACCCAACATATGGGTCATTATGAAGTCTAACATCTGCAGGCACTGGCACATGCTGCCTCTTCAACTCACAGTAGTTGTATGAAACACAACAAGCTAATGTAACAGTGGTTGGCCGCCTTATCCACTGACATATTAAATCCTTTAAGAGTGCGCCAACAATTCTTTAGAGCTCCAAATGCTTGTTCAATAACTAGTCTACCACTGCTAACAAAGGAATCAAACTTGGGCAAGTCACATAATTAATTTAATTATCTTTTGAACTAGCAATGGGCAATCTTCAACATTTTAAGCAAACAAATGAAAACTAGAAGAAATAAACATACCTATTGTGGTCCACCATTGTTGGATTACTCAGTTTGAAATTTTTGAGTAAATATGGTCTGCTAGGATAAGCTGTGTCACCGATTAGATACGGCCTTATGTCCATTCCACCCAAGCGGATGACTGGCGTTGCAAGAATTTGCCTTGTGCTCAATTGTGTAGCAACTGAAGATATTGTAAATTACGCAGCATCATCTACACCTCCAGGTTGGCTAGCATAGACGTTCCAAAATATCCTATTTGTGTCACATATCCCTTGTAAAACAATGCTATGGAATTTTTTTCGATTAAAAAAATCCTAGGGCATGGGAGTGTATCGTCTACTTGGTCGACATGTCAAAGGAATATGGGTGCCGTCAATTGCACCGGCTATGTTTGGTAAGCCAGTTGTATCCCTAAAACTCTCTATAATATTCTGTAGGCGATTGCCATGAGGTGTGTGGATAAAGTGAAAGAATAATCCGTCTTCTACAGTCCCTAATGCTCGACAAACAATCATGGTGTATTTGCGAATAGTGGACTCACCACATCCATATAAGTTGTGCATCCTAGCACAACTTATCCCGTGTGCTAATTGATACAAAACAAGCCTAACTTGTTTTCTAACCGGAATGGGGGGGTCTTACAAACCTTACGGTAGTGGGACGCAAATAGAGAGTTAACAAATCAACTAAAGCCTCAAATGCTAAAAAATCCATGCGATAAGTTTGCAAATACCTCACATCCAACATTTGAGGAGATGTGTGCCATACATTGCCTTCTACAACGTCGTGGTGGATATATTGGCGCGGCTCCACCCACCACATGCGACGAGGAAAACGTTGCCTCCAAACCATGACTGCAATTATCGGCAACAAACGACGTATCAAGTGACCTCCAGCAATTTCAATTGGAATAGTGGGCACTACACAACGACGTCTATGACCATGGAAGGTCAACAACACCACAAAAAACACGAAAAAAGAAAAGAAAAGGGTTTGGTCCGCCATGTTTGCAATGTCTTCACTACAAGCTCAACCAATTTTTTAACAAACACCCTCCAACATCAAAAGAGGTGCAATCTCTTGGCTACCGGCCCTCCACAAAACAAAAAAGGCTCATCACGGCCTTTTATCTCTTTGCTGAAATTTTTCACCTTCCTTCAACCGGCGTGGCAGGGCGTGGTGGAGCTTCATGTGCGCAGGAGCTCCTGGAAGGCTGGTGGCGTAACCGAGGCCAGAGCCCCCAACAAGCCACAGCCTGCCACCTGGCCAGGCGGATGGCGGGTGGCGGGGCTCGAAAAGGCCATGTGCGTGGGGTCAGGGCTGATTTTTCACAAAGTTTTTGCTCGTCCACGTCCAAAAACCTTAAATTGAAAAGCAAAACAAATTGTAACCCGTCCCAAAACCGGTAATCTCAAAATCAACCCGTCCATGGAAAGGTTAAAAAAAAGAAAACCTGTCCCAAAACCGGTTGGGAATTGAAAATACCCGTCCTGTAAGGAGTACAAATAAACCTCTTAGAATGTTTGAGTAACTTGTGGAGGAGAGTTATGGTGATTCCTATGAGCACTGCAATATGTGAGAGGGTTTTTCCTAAACAAAACCTGATCAAAAGTCATCTACGTACTAGCTTGAAGTTGGAGACTTTAAATGCTTTGATGCACATTTCATGTGCAAATGTTCGAGTTGAAAATATCAATTGGAATGCAATGATGCTTGTTTGGAGAAACATGAAGGATAGGAGAATTCATCCACTTGTTTGAGGGTAAGTTGCTCTTTTAAAAAAAAAGAATTGAACATGTTTATATAAACTAAATTTTTATTCAATTGCTAAGTTTACCTTCAATTTAAATCTTTGACATTGTGTTAAAAAGGTTCTAAATTTTGTGATTGATGAATCAATTTGTGCAGGTGGATTGAGCACTTGAAGATTGGTATTTCGATTAGGTTTTAGTGGTTTGACTCCATTATGCTTATATTCACATGTCATATATGACATAATGTAATTGATATTTGCACCTTTTTTTTTTGGAAAAAATTATCAAAAAAAATATTTATTTTTAGAATCCGTCCAAAGTGAATTTGACACGTCCAAAAACCGGTTTATTTTCTGAGAACCCGTCCACTGGAAATGTTTTTTTTTATGAACATGTCCCTGGACATGTTAGGGACCTTGTGAAATATCACCACTGGTGCGGTGACTCTCGCCTCCTTGCGTCCCTTACCGCCAATTCTCCTCACAGCTCCCCCGCATGTGCGTCTGTCGCCTCGTCCTTCAGGGGTCCGAGCCTGTCCCTCAATTGCGCCGCGAAATCTACATGAACGCTTCACGCCCTGGTCTGTTCTGCTCTGCTTCCCCAGTAAGTCACCACCCCATAGCTTTTCCTCTTCTGCTTCCTGAAGTTTATTTCTTTCCTCTCTCTGTTGGAACGGCATCAACGAGGTAGTGTGCTTCGCTGATAATTGAACAAAGGCAATGTTTCTCCTTGCGATGCCGCGACAGAGTCTTTAGCTTCGGCTTTGTGCGGGTCCATAATGTGGTGTGGTTTTAAAGTACTGGCATTAATACGTGGGACGATAATAGGTACAGGATTGTCCTGTTCCGGACGAGAACAGCGCGATATAGCATTGAGCTAGAGAGAGAAACGCTATCATTGGACAGTTGCTGTGAAGAATGGGAGGATCCGTATTATGCTAACTCCAATACGCCCAGAAAAGCCGCTGATGGAGCCACCTATCGCCAATTTTAGGGTTGAAGTTGCAAATCAGTGTGATTCCGAAGAGTGTTGCGATCGAGTGGTTTGTGACACTCATAACTGCCACTTGTGTTCTAGAAAGATGACACTTTGTTAGAGCTGTTTAGTCGGCATGGAGAAGTTCATTGCTCTCTGCTAGAGAAGTATGGATCGGGGGTAAGCTCTTGAAGCTGTTCTGGTGGAGTGAATGAGAATACCCATTGCACGTAAGGGTTTCTTTTGAGTCTTTTCATTACTCTTGCTGCTGTCTCTTTTCGAATTGTCAGTTAGATGTTATTGCTGAGTGTCTTTCAGTGCTCTGTTTTTAGTCTGACAGCACAGGTGCCACAATCCCTGATCCCACACCGATGGTCCTGGAGTTCCAGCCCTCGAGCAACATGCCTGTGGTGCCACCAGAATGGAAAGAGAGAGAAGAGAAGAGGAAAGCTGTTGAGTCAAACCTGAATACCCAGGGTATCAATATTAGGCAACAGGTCCGCCAATCCGCAGCGTAGGACCCTTATAAGCAGGCAGATAGTGATGGGATTTCCAGCTCAATTGGTGTCGCGGGATTTAGATTGTAGACAGCAATTGCAGTGTGGGAGAGAACAGAGAAGCTTTTTGTTGGAGCATGGACTAACTGGTGCACAGGTGAGTGAATTAAGCGGTTGGATGACTTGTGACATGGATTACTGTAGTCATGTTGGCAACGAATGTGTCGAAATGTGAGGTCTCCTTCACAGCAATGTTTGATAAAGACGTTGTCACATTTTTCCCAACGTAACCGGATATGATCATGGTTCACTGAACCCTAAACCCCGGTATTGATGGGGAGAGWGTGCTTTAAATGGTACGAAGTTTCTTATTGACAGAGTGTTGACATTTGTGTGCCCAGGATATCTGTGCAATCACAGTCTTCAGGTCTCCATGGCCAATCTACCCTTCTTTATCCCTGCCCTTGTCCTCTCACATACGAAGGAGTGGACCAAATAGGTGTTCATTAGTTTCATCAGTTTGGAAGAGATCACCTTCCAATTCCAAAGCCTCAGGTATGTATCATATGCCCATTTTCACAGAAAGAGTTTGCCTCTCTTCGTGAGAATGTGACTGACATGAWTGACGCATGTTGAGTTGGATYCAGGTGAACCCCAGTCGGTTGAAGAACTTTGGAAAGAGTACTTTGCGGATCCTATGCAGTGGTGGGACAATAGAGCTGATAAGGTATGACTATTTSATAAATAGAAGTGGATACAATGCTCGGGTCAACAAGTGGCGGGGATATTTCTTGCTTGTACAGGGCCATTGATACTTGTGGACACTTAGTAAAGCAACAAGTGTGAAATTGTGTTGTTTGTTGTCGAAGAGTCCAGTCCAGTGAACACCGCACACATCATTGCAGTATGAACAATAAGTCTTCCTTGCATGTTGATTGTTGGATGCAAAATGAGCATGAGATAGGTTTAGGATCTGATCATGGTTTGTGGTGCCCACAGAGGAATCCTAGATCACCTGACTTTAGACATAAGGTGGCAAGGAAAGCACTTTGGATATGTGGCTGGTCAACACCACCATGGGTAAAGGCAATGCTCAACTTGGTAATTGAAGGCGAATTGCAACCTCCTGTTGATTATCGCACCAAAGATTCTCAAGACACAATACAAGGAAGCAGGTAACTTTAGGGATTGAGTTTGCTCCCTTGTCTAGTGATGAGAGTAGGTGCATCCAGAGTGAGTTTGGGATTTTTGTTTGTGCAATACCTTCAGTTATTTCTTTTGGGTTATTGGGTGCACTTAAGTGGGATGATTTTCAAAGAATTTCTATGTATGTGAGAGATCTTAAGAATTCAAATGGATGGATGCAATTTTGTTCATATTGAGATATGTGAGTACAGGGCATGAGTGGCCTTGCACCCTTTCCACTTCGTGTATCAGTGGTCTTCTTTCTAAGGCTTTTCTAATGAAGACTGTATTGATTAATCAGGCTATCCAAGGACCACAATGGAAAAAGAAGCATTGTGTCTCCTACTGCGAGACAGTCGAGGCATTTTGTACAGGGTAGTGGCGGTGGTATGCCCATGGAAAGTGCAAGAACCACGATTGAAGCAATTRGWAATTTGAAGAATCGACTAGAACAAGGCATGGCCATCGACTCGTACATGTATGTTGAAGTTTTGAGACGGTGCTTGAAGGAGAAAACCCTTAAAGTTCATGTCGCAAAGCAGGTTCACGACTACATCAAAATTGTAAGAAAATGCATAAGATCTGGTCATAAAAATATCAATTCTTTCCTCAAATAGCAAGTTTTTCAACATTAGAAAATTCTAAACACATTGTGCTATATCTCTTATGATTTTTTTTTTGAGTGTAGTGATCTTAGTTTTGAATATAAATAATAAAAGCCAACCCAATATTTTTTTTTTTTTTAATTTTAAATTTTTTTTAAAAAGAAGCTTTTTTTCTACCCAAAAATTCTGCACAAAGTTGGGCAATGACCAAAAAATGGTCGTTTCAGCGCTTAGGGGTTAAATTCAAAAGATTGTATATTGTTGTGTGTTTTCATAATTCTTTGTCATTTCAGCCTATCATAGAGATCCAGAGTTAAAATGCAAGAGTATTGGATTGTATCTTCTACTTATGAAATAGAGACTTTGAATTCCCAAGAATCCTACGGATGTTGCAAGATTCGAGATCAGTATGCGAAACAGACACAACAAAAAGAGACCTTAAAGGGAATTGTTGTGTGGTGAATTGTTATTTTGTTTGAGATGTATATTGCACGGTTGTCATACTAGACGGACGTCTGGTTCGCCCGTCCGATAGGATTCTCGCCCATCCATCAAGGCGTGAACTTGTTTCCGCCAGGGCGCAGACGGGTCCGCGGATGGTTTGTCCGGTCCGGTTTGCCTGTCTGTTCGTTCCATCCGATATGATAACGCTGGTATATTGTAAGACATTCTTTTTAATATTTTTCAAGTTTCAATATTTTTTGACAATAATGTATACATGGGTTTGAGGGCTTGAAAATCCTAAGAACAATGAAAATTATAAGAGTGATAGATTAGCAAAATTGAATTTTAAACAGTAAAAAAATTTTCAAATATTTGAAAGCTAAGTACAATAATCATGAGGATAACATCCACCCTCATAATAAATTTTAACCTCATTGGTTCATTATTTGAAAGCCATTTTTTATAAGATACACAAGTAACACAATTTGCGAAGCTTGCATAATCTAAATGTTTTATGCACTCATTCTTTCAAGATATTTCTTCAAAGACAGATAGTAAGAATTCATCCATATTCATTAGGAAGAATATCAGGCCTTGGAAACCATAATTTCCCTATTCGCAACCACTGTACCTACTCGTTAGAAAGAGTGCATTGTCTATGTGGATGATCATTGTCCAATAAGGCTACTTTTTTTGAGACAACCCTCGTCAAACCAAACCTTTGTTCTTGAGTCATTGCTCCTATCACTTTTGTCATTCCTCTTGCTCTTCTTGTTCTAATCGTTGCTCTCACTTTAATCGCTCATGTCACTCTATTACAATTGCTTAGGAATTCCGTTGAGTATTAAATGTGTAGTTCGCTTTAGTTTGCTTTAGGCATAGTGTGTTTTAGCTTCAATTTATAGTTTTAGCTATAGGTTTCATAGATTCAAGTTTAGATTTCATTTGAACTTTAGGTTTTAATTTATAGATTCAGGTTTGGACTTTGTTTTAGCTTTAAGTTCCCTAGCCTTAGTTTATAGCTTCACCTTCAGGTTAGTGGTTGTTTTATAGGGTTTTGCAATGTTTGAAGGCTGAGTTGTTTGTATTCAAAGTTTCTTTTGAATAGTGCAAAGAATAGTACCTCAATCAATGAAATCAGATAGTTTGATACAATGTATTTTCCTTCACAATTCAATAGATAGTGATGGAAATTATATTCCTACAAAAATTGAAGTAAATTTTTGGGTCAATTTGATGTTGGGAAAGATAAGAGCCCCCTGCAAAAGATGCTATGAAACATGGTGCAACAAGTAATGTAGGTGCTTACAGAGGGAAGGTGCTTGATTTCAAAACAAGAGGTGGGATTATTACATCTGTATACATTCAACATGCCTATATGTTTCGTCATCTAAACCTTCATCTAGAGCATTTACATGTAATTGCATGTAATTGTAAGTTCAAAATCCTTATTCTCTATTCAAGTTTGATGCCTAAAATGATGCTTGTCAATGTATTTTGTAAATTCTTGGTTACTACGTGCAAAATTACATTATATAGATTACCAAAATACTTGTAGTTCACGATGATGACCTAATTTGCTTTCATATATCTTTGACATTGTTGTAGGAAGCTTTGTTATGTATGTTTTTTGTAATAGAATTATAGGATTATGTAGGAATCTGAGTGTGGGATGGGTGGGTGTTGTTGAAAGTCTATCTTGCTACATCACTTACTATTCTTAGCTTACAAATTATGTCCTTCTTTAAACTTAGATCTTCATTCATTCTCTAGTTCTCAGGTATATATTTACCCGGCCGGACCTTTTCTCAATAAATTATTTGTTTTATGAGTTAGTATGAGCGTATGAGATGTTCAATCTAATACATGTTCATTTGAGTCAGATTTATGTATGAGATGTTTATGTGTTTGAATGTGGTATAAGAGCAAGTTTGAGATACCTTGAATACTTTGGATGAGGACTTGTTACAGTATACCACTCATTTGTTTGTTTGTTTTTAATATTATCAGTTGACAAATATGTAGAATTATGTTGAAAGAGAACATAGTTCCAGACGAGGTCAAGCTAGTACAAGGTTCATCAAACTTTCACAACAATTCATATATACAATATTATTGTTCAAGCAATTGAGAGTCTAACTCATAAATACCTGTCATTCTTCTCAGATGGTGCATACGATCTTTGAATGTTTCATTGTTTTGTATGTCAAACTTCTCAATAGTAAGGTAGGAGGTCAATATTAAAGTACCCATGTAAAAGCTGAAATTGCATTTTGAGGTGGTACAACCTCTTCAAATATTTCTCAATAAATTTTTCATGAAAGACAAGTGGAATTGGCATCTAATCCAAGTCGTTTCATATTTTTTGGAGCTTTGTTGAATTAGTCATGAATTTTTGAAGTCAAAATTGCTCAAACTCTAAAACCGCCCACCTCCTCAAATGTACATTATTTGTACATTCTTGTAAAGTTGAAAAAACATGTACAAAGAGTGTACATTTGTGGAGGTGGGCAGTTTTGATGCTGAAACTATTCTTGAGCCTTCTATCTTATAAGTTAGAACATTATATTCATTAAAATGGAAGTTTTCCAATAAAATGGGGGTTTCAAGAGAACATAGGAACCAAAAAACAAAGAGAATTCACCATCAATAATTACCAAATAAGTAGAGAAATGATATGCATTAAACATAAACAAGTACAGAACTTCGAAATTGGTTTAAGGCCTTATTCGTTAAAATGAGACAAGTTGCGGTCTCATTTTAATTTGATTCTATATTTAGTATAGAAAAAGCTTCATTAAATTGAGACTTTAAAATATCAAATTACATATCAAATTACTTTTCTACCACTTTGAAATTAGCAAAAATTTACAACCAATATTTGGATTCTTTTATTTTATTATGAGGTTGAAAACAAAATACACCAACATTTCATAAATTGAGATATTTCTTTAAATTGTAACTTACATATATGAAACCACTTATCCAGAAATTTAAAATGACAAATTTTTACATAAAAAAGATCTCATCAAAAGAATTTTTCCTAAAGAATACGTTGAATGCAATATACTAAGATGCAACAATAAAAAATACATTTACTATTAATAGAATTCAAAATAACTTACATAGCCATGCTATCATTATAAACTTATACACATATGAATACTAAAATCTCAGTTTAGCATAACGCAAATATCACTCTATTTAGTCTATTTTAAATTGAAAAAAACAATAGTCTACAATTACAACGACAAACTATTCATCTTTCTCCCATAGATTCATTGTTGATTGCATCAACAATAAATGCCGCCACTGATGCTTTGATGATGTCAATTTGCGATTTTGGAATTTATACTCTGGAGTCTGAAGTTCCCTCTAAAAAATTTGGCTTCTAAGCCGTCATGATACAGTTTGTGGTCGACCACGTTGAAGGTATTATACGATCCTTGCGCCATACATTCCCTTTTCTTGTGTCCCATCCAGCATATGTCTCCAAATTAATGGAACGATCCAAAAATGGTGTCCAATAATTAATTTCAATCATATGCATATGTCCGGGATTCGGATTGGGATTCGTATTAATGGCCTTAGCAAGCCAAAAAGGCTTTGGGTGAGAATCAGCTGGACGCACCACGACAAAATAACTTGCAAACATATCACAATTAACGCGGAACGAATTGCGTGGACGATCACGCTTACGTCCAACAAAATTGGCATCCTCCGCATCTTCCTTACGTAATGCACCATTTCTTTGCATTCGAATTGTCTGGTCATGAGTGATCCTAGAAGCCGGCTAAAAGCCGTCAAGTAATGTCTCATGCACTTGAAGAGGTGCATCTAAAGCAATTCTCACCCCTTTCCAATAATCTTCTAGGTGACCGTTTTTTGCCTGAATTCTCCAGTTTCTTTGTCATTTGACATTTTCTTCCAATGTGCAACAAAACCATTCAAACTCTTTTTGACCTCCTCCAGGGCTTTCATCGGATGTGGATGTAGAGGTGCCGGACTATCGCATGGCACTTTGAAACGACCGTCCTCAGTCTCAGACCATAAGCAAATCTCTTTGCCATGCTCCAGTAGCCAATTCTTGTCAGTACATAGATTCTTATATTTCAACAGAGGCCATCCACTATAATCCATGAAAAACTTGAACTATTGAGATTTTGAATGACCTCCTAAGAAGTCCCCACTAGTGCCCAAATATCCATTCACAAGTGCCTTGAAATCAGGAACTTCCTCAATGAGGTGAGGAATGACAGGGCGCGTTTCACAATCCACGAAAGATTTCATGAGCTCCGGAAGTGTGGGATAATTGTTTGTCTTCAACCTCGTACTCCATCGACCAAAAAGGGCATCAATGTCTTTGTGCGTGTGCCCGACAATGAGGAAGTTGATGTACACCTCACTAAAATACTTTTGCATACATGCAAAGAGTAGAAAGCAAAAACCCATCGATTTTTATTGTCTCCCGATGCATTGTTTAGTTGCAAAGTCAATATTGGTGGAAAAGGTTGAGCCGGAAGTGGTTCCTGTGGAAGTAGAAGAAGCAAATCCAAGTAAATGCTTGATCCGTCTAATAGCGCTTGTGTTAATATGAATTGATTGTTCTCTACAGAAAATAACCAATGCGCGCAGAATTCTTGGGAGGTCCTTCTAGATTACACAACAACTTCCCAATGGACCCAATGGTATGATTTGAATTGGTAGGAAAAATGCCTACGCCATAGTGTGCATATCAATCGTCGCCATAGCCATGAGCAATCATACCAGTAATAGCAACAAGCATTTTCATGAAGGAATCCGTTGCTTTAGTTTTGTGAGAAAAGTGTAGAGAAGCGGTCTTAGGGTGGTCTATTTTATCATTTATGATGCACAACACTTTTTTTGGGTACCTCTCGGACATATCCCGATTTCCATAATAAATTTTTCTATGAGCTGTTTCTGTAGCAACGTGGGAGTCCAAAAGATTGGTCCACTGCTCTTATGACTCTGAGAACGGGGTGCAAGCGCTTCTCAATTGTTTGTACATATTGCATTGGCCACATCGAGCAAAAGTATCCTCACGAGCCTTTGGAGCAAATTCTAGGAACGAAGCACGGCGAATGTTGCTTAAGCCACTAGAAGATATCGGTTGCAAATTCAACATTGTATTGATTTTTGGCAATTGGTCACTCCAACAAAATGATGACAGTAAAACCATTGCAATGACTTTTTCTCCAGATTCCAAGGTCCTCGTTTTTTGTGGCATTTTATCCAGATGAGGCACAATCAAATTTCGAAGTACGGCAATAGCTTGCAACGTATGCGTGCAGGTCTTCTTGGATCCCAAATTTCCATGCGTTTCATCTTGCTTGCCAGCCTTGGCCTATTTTTTGTACCTATAAAAACTAGCTTTTGAAACTCCGTGAATAATCCACCATGCTTTGAGACACACTTCCCTTCCTTTCAAGGTTATGCACTCCTTGCCAGTATTATCTTGGTGGATCTGCCTGTGCACCTCAAGAAGTGTCTTCTTGCGTTCGTAAAATCCATCTCATACATGAAACTGAGTCCAAATTGCAAGGATTTTCCTACGAGGAAAAAGTTGACAATAATTCTTCTCGCAGCATGTTTTTGTGGATACTTCAAGGATGCGTTATTCAGTGAGGAGCAATTTTTTCTTGGGAGGTACATCAATCTTTATCCTCTCACAAGAGCTCTCGTAGGACCGCACCCCTTTACAAATTCTTCAACCCAGAGCACTTAACCCTTTAAGGTCCAGGCATCCAAAAAGTAGATGCGCCTTGGTCAACCTCGATTGCAATTTTCAAAATAATTATTTTTGAAATCTAAGTTAGACTAAGAAAATGAAGCTTGAAAAGTTTTGTTTCTACTCCATTTTAAAGTTTTAGAAAATGTCAAAAATTGATAGAGTTATTGCAATTGGAAGCTTGATGTGTTGGAATCCAAACAATAGGATATTGTGTGTTTTTCATTCAAATTTTCTTTTCTTAACATGAATTTTACTTTTAAACTATAAGATTATGTTTCTCATTCTACCATTCATTTATGGTAAAAATTACAAATTATTCTAAACTATATTGTAATTTATATAATTTTATTTCTATCTTCAGCCTTAAAAATTCACAATAATTTAATTTTTCCATCAAAATTATTGAAAAAATATAATATATATAGAAAATTCATTTTTGCAATATCAAAAAATATAAAAAATTTATACATCAATTATGTAAAAGGATAAATTTGGTTCAATAGTTGAATTTGACTTTTATGTCTTTGTTGTGGTTGTTTTGGATGTAAAAAATGAAATAAGAAATTGAAAATTTTTTAGACTAAATTCCATTGCTACTTGTACCGCTTGAAAACATATCAAATAATTTGGGTTGTTCTTGTTATTTTTTCTCATTTATGTTCAATATTTGTAATAAAAATGATAACAATTACAATTTTTCACTAAATCAATTGAAATTTCTCAAGAGTGATATAGACTTCAAAGTTTCAAGTATCAAAAATATAAGATTATTTTTTTAACACAATTTCCAAGGGTGAATTTAGCTTAGACATGATGTTTGACCATTTTGCAATGGATCACTTTCTTTAGGGGTTAAAGCCGTATTGTAAATATGATTTTGGTCATGGTCGTAGAAACTAACACCATTCAATAACACCCGCTTGATATCCCAAGAGTGCATTGACCACCTCCAAGCGGACGAAACCACCTCCGCACACAAAGACTCTGCAATTTGAACTGCGACGCGGTCATCACCCAGAGCCTTCCCATCCATGTCAATTATGAGCTCGGGGTCCACATTTTGGAAAACACCATTCGCAACATCATTTTCCGCTTTATCTTGAATGGTGACGCATCTTCTAACCCACTTTGCACAAGGAATTCCGTTGCACACAATGACCCCAGGGGGTAACGTAGGCATTGGATTTGTAAAGTCCTGAGGGCCATGAATATCCATCTTAAAAGACATATTGTCAAACACATAAGATTCATCGTCGAGTCGACAATAATAATATGGCTTACTGATTTTCCATAATCAAACAAAAGTGCAATAATTATATTTAATCTCCGTAACAAATGGACAGTGCAAAGAGGTAGACAATACTATCGTCGATCGAGGATAACAAAATATTTATTAAATCTCAAGGTTACAAAACCATGGAACCCAACAACATATGTTCATCTGAACATGAAATAACATTCCATTGTATCCAATGATCCAAACAATAAGGACTGCCGATAATTCCAGAATATTTCAAAACATAGGACAACTGCAATAATTCATTGAAATCAGTCAAATCGTATAACTCTAAATGTATTGAAAAATGATCGAGACAAATATAACTCTATCATCTACGGACTCCTATATTTATCACAATTTGATTACTATGGTGGTAGTAACTAAATAGATTAATAGAGTCGAGTTATCATCAATTCGACGATAATATGGTATCAAGGAAAACTATATTTCAATACTGTAATGCAATATTGTCAATTCAACGATATACTACTGAGGCACAAAAATATTAGACCATCGTGGAATTATGTCATCCTCGACTCGACAATAACCTAGACATAAACGTAAATATATATTAAATACTGGGATTTGGTTGTCATTGACGCAAATGTAGTCTTTAGAATCCCGGAGCACAAATTCCTTTCTGGAATATGGATTGTCATCGACTTGATGATAGGCTGTAATAGAATGAAAACATAACTGCATACTTAAATTGGGTAATCGAGGGCTTTCCAATGTTTTGCAAAGCGACAGAACTGCACTTCCTTACTACAATTCTATTATCATCGAATCGACGATAATCTGAAAAGAATTTTAGTGTACTAATGATGATTCGGCCCCGGAATTCTCACCGTAAATGTCAGATTCCAATGTACCTCAGGAACGCCACATTGCAAAAGAGAATACTTGCCTTCAGTCAGATAAGCAACTAAACTAGTACACATCAATGATTCTCGTCCGAGAATCCAAAAAACCAAAATGCTTGGAGTTGTGGAGAACAACAACGGCAACTACCACCTGCTGCAACAATGGAGGAAAAACATAACAATTTTTCCGAGCAACAAACCTCAATGTATGCACTCACGTTGCCTGAACTTCGAAGACACTACAAGAACTCTTCAACAAGGAGCCAAATATTTGCGATGTCCAAAACGGCGAAGCGATGTGTGATACTGGTGGCATTGTAAAACAATGACGATCACTACCCTCTCCAGAGTTCTGATGTCAAGGTGTCGGGAGAGAGACGAAGTTCCTGCCAAGGAAGGGGTGGGAAAGTATAACGGCAAAAAAATCGATTTCGAATTTCTCCGCATTGCACAGAAGAATCTAAACTTTTTCGTGCAATTTGTTGGCAGCATTGTAGGCTTTTGGAAACTTTATTGATACTTAGGCGCCAAAAATCTCGGGTTTAGTAATTGTTGACGAAATTAAATTTTGGTCTATTTCGAGGCATGTGCATGTCTTTGACTTTTACACCAGTTTGAGGTTCCTGATTTGGAAAGCATCCAATGTAACTTAGTTGCCGTGCGTTGTCCAACCCTTAGGATTTAGGGTTTAGGGTCAGGCTTTAGGGTTTAGAGTTTGGGGTTTGGATTTACAGTTTCGGGTTTTCAGTTTTGGATTTTTCATCATCCTCTACTCGAAGTTTTTATTGATGAATGTTTTATAGCAGGCAAATTCTTCAAAATAAACACCCTAAATCTACAAAAGTATTCTTCAATATTGTATGATTCTAGTTTTTTGCTTTCTTAAAATTCTATGAATGCTATTTTTTTTTTCTTTTTCATATAATGACCTCTGAAGGCGTCAAGAACATATTATATAGTTATACGCTTGTTTCATTTGCTACGGTTTTTAGTCCCTGTATTCATAAATGTGTGTTTCTTCGGGATCTTGGGGGTAATTCATTGATTGTGAATTTGTGATACATAGTTCACCTTTGTTACAATTATATTATGGAATATTGACGGTAATGTTACGTGTTCTTTATGCAAAGTTGGCTTCTCATAGTTAACACAGGGATGCTATTTTGTGAGCCTCGGAGCGTGAGCCTGTGAGCGTGTGAGCCTATGAGCCTCCATTTTTTTTTGGAATTTTCAGAGTGTGGACCTATGACCGTGGATTAAAGTCTAAATGGATTGCATTTTGAAAGCATAAATATTTTTGGCATTTGAAGCTTCTTGATTTTAACAAAAGGTGACAAACATCAAATATCAAAAAAGAAACACAATATATTGTGCCATCAAAAGACTCCACTTCCCTATAAGAATATAAAAGACAAGGCTCATAAAATAGATTCGTGAATGGTACTACTAGAAGATCTAGATGCAGAGCTCTCATCACTATCTCATGACATCATCTAACTCTTTAGTAGGGTCATCCATACACGTGATAACACGTGGATCGACCTTACGGGCCCTAGAAGATGGCTTAGGGTCATAAGTTTCAAGGTGCATAGCTACTACTTCAGCATAAAGTGGTAGCTAAAAATATTTGGGGGGGGGGGTACGTAAGACCGCCGGGTCTCCAAAAAATGGTCGATGTGTCACCATCTTCATTTCTTCAACTTGTCTACAAAACAAATAAGAGCAATTATCAGATTAAAGTAAAAAATGTAACCAAAGAGTTAAAATGAATACAATTAACGATAAAATTACTTACTAAATCAAGATTTCTTTGAGATACGACGGATACTCGGATAGGCACCTTGTCATCGTTAGGGTCAATTGCAAGAGCTAAGGAAATCTTTGGTTGTGCAACTTGTACCGTAGAATTGACCACAGGGCGGATGAGTGGAGCAAAGAGGGCCTCAAATATGGACATATCCTCCTCCAAAGCCACAATATGGCGTCCACAAGCCCGGCAAGCATGGATGGTCAAACTTGCGGAGGCATTAAGCCATTTCAACCACTTGACTTTATGGTTGGGACTAGTGTTTGCGGTTGCAATAACTTATAGCTTGTCCAAGCTCAACTAGGGATCTGAATATAAACTCCAATGATTTTCAATACAAAAATCATCATTATCACTTCAATATCTTCAACATCAACATGGCCTAAACAAAATTTTACATTCAATCAAATTATACAAGTACCTCTTGAAGCCAATCATCTCCCAAGTCCGGATGAACCACAAAGACAATATTAGACAACTTCTTGTAAAGCTTGTCCATTGACTCTTTGGTAGCAATGCGCATTGTTACTGCAATCCCTTTTGTTGTAATTTCTTTCATGGGGGTCTCCTTGTGGTACTTGCGGACCCCTAAGTCTACTACAGCCGCTATCTCTTGTTAAAAAGAGATATTCAAATGAAACATGTAAGTAAATAAAGTACAACGGTATTCATAGAATGTGCCAATTCAAATGAAAGAAGAGAAACCGATAAAAGAAGAGTTCAAAGTGAAAAGCATCTTACTTGGAAAGAAATATGTATATACATATAGTGGTAAAGAGTACCACATCATTATATCCTCAATACTTAGAAGTTCGTTGAACTTCTCAATACACATGGTTCCATACTTTCTAGCACGGTACAAAGTATGAACTAAGTTGGTCTTTACGTGTGGATGTTTGGTGTGCCTAATCACCAAAAAAGAATCACAAGTTCAATAGATTGCAGTCTTAAAAAGTGTAAACTTACAAATGTAAAAGGGAAAAAGAAATGTACTTATTAATATCGTGCGTAACCTACATTGCCACCTCCACTCGACCTTTTGTGTCCAAGACTACAGAACCCATGCAAATGTACCAATCTTTTTCCTTCAAGTAGAGCCGATTGATATGTTGCATTCAACACTTGTGACTTTCGTCGCAAACATAAAATTTTGAATCCACTAGGTATGCAAGCTCAGGCATGTTACGCAAATGACTGTTAAAATCATCGTTCACGGACTTCCAAAGGGGCCCCCACTTCTCCTTCTCTACATCTGTAAGCACTCCAGACTTCCCTTCTTCATCTAAAATAAAGACATAGAATACTCTAGCTCCCTTCTTGTACCCCAGAGCAAAGTCCTGGTTAGGTTTTATTACATCACAAGCTAGTGCAGGCTTTACCATAGGCATGCAAAAAAGACGGCAAAGTGGGATTTTCATTTGAGAAAGATTTGCTGGTTGAAGTTGCAAACTAGAATTTGTTGACACAAAATCTAATTTCTGCTCCTTTCAAATGTCATCTTCTCCCTCTTGCTTGTCACCCTCAATTGGATCACTACCTTCACCAATGTCTTCAATGAGCTCASAAGCCACAAACATTGGATGTTGTTCATTACTCACACTCATTGACCTCTATTGTTGATGTAGGATGAGCAAAAATGACCTCCAACGATCTATCAATATACACCACAACATCTTCCATTGCCATAAGACCTGCAAATTACTCCCTCAATATTACATATAAAAAGGATAAATGGAACTAAACAAAGTTCTAGCTTCCTTCAAACATATGACCATGTCAACCAACTCAGTCCTAGAAACAAAAAATAAAATTGCAACATCAAGCCCTTAATTGGGCTTTCAATGTGGCGAGATGGGGTGGATAAGACATACAAGTCGCAAAAAAATAAAATTGAGGGACTAGCCAAACCCCAATCCATATATGGAGATGGCCTGAATGAGGGTTTAGGGTTACTTTGTTGTACAATCCGTGAACCTATTTAAACCTCTTTCTTTGACAAGACGTGCTTCAAAGACATCCAAGTCGCAAAAAAATAAAATCGAGGGTCCAGCCAAACCCCAAATCATAGACGGGGATGGCCCAAATGACGCTTTAGGGTCACTTTATTGTCCAACTTGTGAACCAATTTAAAGCTCTCTCTTTCACAAGACGTGTTTTGAAGGGCATCCAAGTTGCAACCAAAATATAATGGGGGACCGCACAAACCCCAATCCATAGGCAGGGACGGCCCCCGTTGAGGGTTTAGGGTCACATTGTTGTCCAACCCGTGAACCTATCCAAAGCTTTCTCTTCAACGAGACGCAACGTTGCTAGTATGCAAGCGGGGAGCATGAATTGGAGAGCGGGGAGCGGCAAAATTTAAAGATGGAAGGCAAAATTAGATGGAATTTTAGGAAATTTGGTAAGAAATCATATAAGAAAATTAGATGACATTTTTGTTTGGGTAGGGTTCAAGTCAATAGCTTGTTGATTGAAGGTATAATTATAAAAAAAAGGAAAAATATAATAAAAGTGCATGAAATACTATGGTGATGACGTTTGTGAATAAAGTTCATGGATGTAGATAGACTAAGTGGTTTAGGGTTGATGAAAGTAGATTAAAATATATGAGTGTTGATGGAAGATGTGAATGAGTACGGTGGATGAAGAAAGTGGATGAAAGTAGATGGAAGTGGATGTACAAAATGGATGACAGTAAATGACAGTGGATGAAAAAAGTCGATGAAAAAAGTGGATGAAAGTACATGGATGTGGATGAAGATAGTGGATGAAAATAGATGCTAGTGCTTGAAGGAAGTGGACGATCGTACATGCAAATTTATGAAGGAAGAGGATGAAAACATATGACAGTGTATGAAGAAACCGGGTTCAGATTTTGGGTACATGACAATGAATGTAAAAAAGGGTGAAAACTAGATGACATTGGATGAAATCTGAAAACAATGGGGGCACACAATGAATGTAGGTAAAAGACAATGGATGAAAGCAGATGCCTGAATGGATGAAAGTATTTCATGAAATGGATGAAACTAGCATACAAATGGATGAAAGAACGAAAAAAATTGATGAAGCGCAGTCCGCAAAATTGATTATTGTAGATCAATAAATCGGTGATATAGGGGTACAAATTGCTTTAAGGTCTATTTCCTACTAGGTTCAAGGTATTAACCACAAGTAGTAGAAAGTTTACATCACCTTAATTATGGATTGGGGAATGAGCCCAAGCTGTAGCAATACTACTACTAAAATGGATTTAGGGTCAGCAAAAGCTCGGAGACTTGGAGAAATATGAAGTTCAGCGTAGTTTGTTTGTGTTTAGGGTTTAGAAGGCAGACCTATGACCGTAGTGCATTTAGGGTTGATAATTGTGTAGTTTAGTGGTTTGGACATAAGGTTAAAACTACAAACAATCCATGACTTATGGTCCATCATGAATTCAGAGTAAGAGTACCTATTACCACGCATATATGGTGTCCTATTACCGTGGTTTAGGAATTAGACAATGCATGGCAATTTCAAACAGGACATTGCGATTTTGCACAGTTGTTTGGAATATGTTTTAAGGTAAGAGATGGTAAAGAGTAATGGACTTGCATAGTGCAATAGGAAAAAATAATTCCATTTGAGAATACTGTTTCTAGGGTTGGTTTAAGTTTTCAATCAAATGTCTACAAAGACTTCAAAGAAAAAAAATGAATCAAACAATTGTATGTAAGGCAAGAATTCACATGATATGGTAGTAGGACACATGGAGTGAAAGTAGTGGCCCTTTTAGTCTCACTATCCTTTCATTAAAGTGAATAGGGAACATTTCAACTAACCCATCATTGCGGTTTAGGGTCCTAATTTCAATTCAAATGAGTTAGTATGCCGCTCATAAGGACATGCTTCACTTCATTAAAACTAAAAGTGGAGGCATGAATAAAAGTATCTATAAGGCATTGCGGGTTACAAATGACAATAAAAACGAAATAAAGATGCTTGCAATTCGCCCATGTTCCGCGCTTACCCAAGCACTTGAGCTTCATCTCTTTGAAATTAGGGCAAGTGCAGTCAGGAAAAGACGAAATTGTCAACAGATACGTTTCCACTTTCGGCTCCATACCAGACTTCAGGGATACTATGCACCCGAAACCTGGATGAGGAACCATGGTAACCTTCTCAATTCTTCTGTTCAGGGTCAGAGCTGAAGCACAATTATTTTCGTGCTTAACTGTTGGAGCCTTTGCATTCCTCCAGATGACCTTCCCTGCTCGGAGCGTTGGATATACATCCGGTGATGAAGGAGTCGGAAACGCACGCACAATTTCAAGGCCTGGATTAGCCCCGAACAGTCGCCTGGGTGAAACCACTTGGCGCTGGGGAAGAACAAAACCAACTGCCTCCAAAGACAAGACCTCAGCCTTCGATTGTGTTGTGCCAATTTTAACCGGCCATATTGAAGGCCGTATTCATTAAAATGAGAAAAAATGGTAAAATTGAGAATTTCAAACCAAGGCATTTCAAAGATAAGTTGTTGAAGCCAAGGATAAATGTAAGGAAGTCTAAGATTACAAAGCACTCTTGATTTAAGATGCTTGATCAACAAAAGACTAAAACAATAATGAGATGAAAATTGCAAGAGTGGAAACTATGTGAGAGGTCAAAAAGTATGTACCATTTCAAAATAGAGGTCACTTTTACATTGAAGGACATGAATGTCCTTGAGAACCAATGTACATATGTAACAATTTATCTCACTTTTCTATATACTCCCTAAGAGATGAAAACTAGCCCGGATTATTTGGATGTTTTGTGTACAATGTATAGGCTATGTGCCCATGTAGAACTGTACATTGTCAAAATTGCAATGTTATGTATATATGAATGACTAATCTACTAATACTAATGAATTTTTTTCCAAAGCTCACAGGCTTTTGAAGAAGAATGGGTCCGCTAATTGTTGTTCTTGGTTGAAGAACTGCTATTTGTTGCCTCTAATGCTTTCAGCCCTCTCAGGATATCCTCGCGTCGAGAAGGCCTAGGTTTTTCAGCACTAGGGATGAGGGTACCCTACATCCCCATCATCATTAGTTCCTTTGCCTCTTTTTTCCATTTGCGATCGCGTCGGAAACTGTCGGAGCTTGAAAGAGACCTAGAACTTCGTCGAGGCGGCCTGGATAGCGATAGATTGCTAGTGTTTTAATTTGGATCTAGAGTTGCAGTTGACCGTACATCGTTTGATCGSTGATAGTCTSCAGGAACAGGTGGACGAGAGACASGTCCACTAAAAGATGAAGATCCACCTCTCATACATTTTGAAGGGAAGGATCCAGAAAATTCTTTAACGCGCGGATCATCACCTTCACTGCATGCAGTAAAGGCAACTTTCCTTTTAGGTCTCCCCCTGGTCAAATCTTCTTCGAGTTTGTTGTTCAGATGAGAAGGATCTCCAAGTGTAGTGGCCACCAAGACTCCATCCTCGAGACGCTGATCCTCAGAATCACCATCAGTGTCCGAATACAACTTCCTATTCGTCGTCATCTCCACACACGGAGTTGGCAACTGCAATCGCAATCGACTTGGGGTGGAGGACGTTCGTTTCAACGGGGAAAGTGAGCACGCAGGGGTCTTGACCGGTCCGCGACTTGGCGGACTGTCCACAACACCTTCTTCCACATTCCCCTTGGAAAAGTTGATCGCCGCTGAAGCGGCATCCGTGGCGGAGCCAAGAAGGGCAGGCCTCGAATAAGCGGACGACAAACAACTCCCTCCATCTGAGGTAGACCTCTTCGATAAAGACACATCCGACCCGGACATCAGACTCCTAGTTAGCGGCTGTGTGCGACAAAGCATGTGCATAATGGATCCTCCAATTTGAAGAAATAGATGAATGCAACAATCCCCCCATATTATCCTCGACCCAAGGATATAGCCATTAAATGAACATAACATCACGCAAGTACCACCTTATACGAGAGACTACAAATTGAAGTGAAATATCAAAATATTTATATATAACAATTGAACCACATTTACAAAATATTCATTATTTACACAAAGTACATGTACAACGATATCTACACTCTGTGCCGTCAGTGACAGAAGTCTATCCCCTACACCACTATGGCTGAAACACCAGATCCATCCCGGATAGCACGTAAGAGGTTCCGAAGTTTCTAGGTGATTTCTTAAACCCTTCCAAGAGAAGGGTAGCCTTGGATGAGGTACGGGACATGGGGGATTGACCAATCCTGTTTTTGTCTTTGTACTTACGTAGTTGCCCCGGTGGACATTCCTTGTGGAGTTGTTTCAACCACGGAACGAGAATTCCCATCAACACATTGTCTCCACGTTGGTGACGATCCCAACTGTCTAGAAATATCCCATTGCCGTTCTCATTGAGGACACTTTTTTGGGGAGAGTCATCAACGAGAATAGTATTATCCGTGTTAAAGATTGTAGGCTCTTCAGGGAAGTTGCACAAATGGTCTCCAAGCACTTTCAAGAACAGTGGCTTGGACGGATTCTTGTCCTGGGAGAGGAATTTTCCCGCGGTAATCTCAACCTTCTTGCACTTGTCCTACCCTAGAATGTCAAAGGGTTGCCTATTATTCTGACATAGAAAATCTACCACGGGCTCCACCGTCTTCTTCAACATGGAGCTCTAGAATGCAACTCGATTAGAGATCTGGTTGATCTCGAAAAGGAATTCCCGGACATTGGGATGAACAAAGACCGCCTTCGTCCCAATGAGGGTGGGTTCCCAATCCGAGAACACATTGTCCTCGGGTCGATGCGCCTTCAAATTCCTAATGGAGGACCTATTCTCGCAACGACATAGCACTCCGTTCAGGTCAAACACAAAGTTCAACCACTTCTTCCGCGGTTCGAGAACTAACGGCGACACACTCCGCGGCACTTTCTTTCTGTGGCTCCCTGACCCTACCTGATCAAATCAAAAACATGAGAGCGAATGCGTTACCTATTGAAATGCAGAACCAGTTGACCCAAACAACAGCGAACCCCACTGACCCTCACTATGTGGTTGCAGAATCAATCCATTCAGAGTTCGTTTCCGTGGCAATGGACGAAGAACACTTCTAAGTCTTTTGTGCTGGACAAAACATGTGCAAAATTAGACACAAGTGTATTTCAAATGTTTCGAGTTCATTTATTTCAAAATAAATCATGATACATATGGTAGAATTTTCCACGATGTCTACCGAGTTTTGTACAGTGTCAACTACATGCCGCTCTATTATCTATAGTATGCTACAATACGCGTTTAGGAATGGGAGACTCATCGACGCCACCCCCTAAATCACTGACTGTCCACTCCATCCTGTCAACAGGACGATCGAGATAAGAGACTCTCACTACAAAATTGACATCAAGATGGCAGGCAGAACAAACATCCATCCATCATATTGCATATGACTCACTCATGAATAATCATAGGGGTCTGAGGTTTGAGGGGATTGTACCTTCCTGAATGCCAAAGGTATGTCATTATTGTCGAAGTTCTCTCCAAAATCCAAGAGCTCTTCGTCATCATTGGGAGGATTATGGAATTCAACCTTGAACGATTGCTTCGGTGACAACCTTGGAGGCGAAACAGGATCCAGATCTTGATCATCCACTTGTGTTTCAGGAACCGTCTCTGCGTCAAGTTCATTGCCTGGCAATTGACTTAAACTATCCCCGCCTCGAGGATAGTTCCCGGAGGTTGGATGATCCTGTGGCACATCCTTGACGCGATCGATTGACTCCTCAAGGTCGGGATCAGCGTCATTGAGTGGAACGGAGGCTTCTTCATTCTCTGGGCACACGAAAGGAAGAGCCCCTTGGATAGGCGAAGTAGGGGTAGAGGCAGGATTATCCTCGGGTCGAAAATAATCTTGAACACTCGGGGCCGAGTCCCGAGAACCACAGGGTTGATAGATATGCCCTTTAGGTTGGACCTCAAATTTGTTGGCCTGTAGAGAGTGATGGTACTGAGACATCAACACCTGAGATAGCTTCTCCTTCAAAATACGATTCTCCTGCTGGAGAGCTTCTTTCTCTATCCTCTCTTGCTCTCTTCTCCGGGCCTCTTCTTCTCTCTCCCTCTGCTTTGCCTCATTGCGTTGCGTCCAGAAGTCTTTCTTCTCCGTTTTCACCACAACAACTGGCGTGGTGATAGGTTCCATGGATTCCCCAGACACCCCCACTGGTCCAAGCAACGGCTCCTCAACAAGATTTTCTTTCTCTTTGGCACCAGACGTAGCAGTAGCATTGAATTCCGGCCCCTCGTAGTTAAAACCTGCTAAGTCCTTGTACGAGCTTCCCTCACTGAGATCTATGATAACCTTGCCTGCATAATTATCATTCACGGCCTCAACGTCCTTCTCATTCTTCTCCTGATCAACGGGCTGATGCATTTCCTCCTCTTCTTGATCGTCCTTCTCCTCTTCCTCGTCGTCATTCTCGTCTTCTTCTGCGTCTACCTCAGGCTCCTTCTCGTTATCCTTCCTCGTTGCTTCCGCATCCGACTCATGAACTGCACCTGAACCAGATGCATGCTCCTCAGTCTGGACTTCGAAGTCTTTGGCAGTAACCTCCAGATCTGCACCCCGGACGACGTCTGCATTCGTCCCAAATTCATCGATGCGTAGGGTGGATTCGGTCTGGTAAGTTGCATTTTCTGGCTCCACCCTCGGAGGATTCCCACCTTCTTCTTGGGATGGAGATGAATTGGAATTCAGCTCTGGAGTCCCTAACAAACGTGGACGTATGTAGTTTGGTTGGTAGGGCAAATTGTCGTGGAGAAAGTCATTCACGTCTGCCTTGTCCGCACGCTTCACCATCTCCAGCAGCTTGTCCTTCTCTTGCCTGTCTGCTATGCTGTAGCAAAACATGCCACACATCTGATTGACCAACAACTGTCGTTTAGTGTACACATTTTAGAAGTATGGAATATGCAAGCATATTTGCTAGAATTTATCTTYGAGTCGAGGATAATTGAGTGGACATCCACCTACTTAATATCAGGAAGACAAACAAGACATCATAAATCCGATTTCAATCACCTCAAGCAACCGATGACATTATCTTCGAATCGAAGATAACCAAAAGGAGTGTGTAATGAATCTTACCTTGGCAGCAAGTAGGAATTTTGCTCCTGCATACACGCTGAGGATGTTCTCCCCCTTCATGGCAAAGTTTTGCAGTAGGTCAATGTAGAATTCTATTCGAAGTTCACACTTATTGACTCTGAGCTTCGCCTCGGTGTTAAACTGAATCCCTGTGTAGAACGTGCACTCTGAAGTGGCGTACTCTTTCTTTACGGATTCTTCTGGCACTCCGTCTTTTCCTTTTCTGGTCAGGAAGAGGAGTGACACCGGAGTCACCACCGTGCGGCTAGAGCTGTTCAATAGCTCGACCTTACACGGAAGGTAGGTCGACACCTTCTGGGCATACTGCTTCATATGTTTTGAAGCAAATGTTGTGGCCTCACTTAACTCAAATGAGTCGCTTGTGATCCACAACCAAACCTCAGGAGCGGCTAAGGAGGGTTTCATGTGATTTGCAAGGAATTTTAGCAGAGGCAAGAGAGGGGCTGGTTGTCCAGATCCGGCAATTGGCCTTGGCAGTTGCCGATAGTCAATTACTCCGAGCGGAAGTCCCCTTTTCTGGTACGGCCATATTTGGCTAGTGACAAACGCCTGGGGAGCGCAAGTGTGCCCCCGAATGTGGACTTCCCCATCCGGCTTCTCGACATTCTTCTTCATCTTCAGGAATCTCTTGAGCAATGGATAGGCTGTGGGAAAGGGCTTGTCTTTGTAATCGATGGCCATTTTCTTCTTCCCCTCGTCTGTCAAGCGCTTTGCGAAGAAGTTGTTGGGCAAGTCGTTCAGAAGGAAATCCCCCGTCACAGACATAAAGAAATTCTTTAGTTTCCACGCCCTCCAGACCTCATTGTCCACATCTCCTTCAGTGTCCTTCAAGTTTAAAGAGGAGTCGAGAGCCAAGAATTCCTCGATGATGACTTTTTTGCGCTTTCGACACTCGACCCAATCAGCGTTAGCGATATTATCTTCAACAACAAACTTGGGCTTCTTGATGGAGATTTTTGGATAGTCCCGTTTGCGCCCAACTGTTTTTCCGAGCAGGTGGAGGACGTATTCAGTGACGTCCTTGTCTGTGAAGTGCTCCATGTGCTTGAAGAACTCCCTCTTTAATTCATGGGTCGCCAGGTTGAAGTTCTTAGCGCTTTGATACGGTTTGCGCTCGCAAGGGTCAATCAAGGACCCCTCCATGTGCCTCGTCAGGAACTCCTCCCACATCTTGTAGACACTATTCTTCAATGTTATGATTCGGAGTTCATTCTTCATGTCTGACTCTTTTTTGATATTCCCTCCATGTTTGTCTGGATCGATGGATTGGTATCTATAGAGAACAGCTCCAACAAATCTCTGCGAAAGAGTAACGATGAATCAAAGAAATTAGTTTAAACGATAGCAATGGACAGAGGCCAAATCCATATATCTTCGACCCGAGGATAGCAAATGCATGATAATTAGAAAGCTTTTGATTCACATTGGAATTCGCACAAACAAATCAAGATCAGTATCTTCGACTCGAGGATAAATGGTCGCTGTGTGACTTATAGCATAAGTCGTCTTGTTGAAGACCGAGCCGTTCCCTCTTCTGTCCAGATCAGACTCGGTTGCAGTTGGTCGCTTTGCATTGACCCAGATTTCCCTGCATGCGTAAATCTGATTCCCCCAGGTTGGTTGGCTATGTCGGAGATGATTGGTCTTATTGTACCAATTCGAGATCTCTGTCAGTTTTTCTGGGCTCAGCGACCACACGATGGTGGCCTCCCAAGTCTGCAACTCCTTCATTCTTTCCTCACCCACGCCCCCTTGTTGCAGTTATTTTGCGGCGGTGATGCTGTGTTGCCCGTTGATGATGAAAAAATTTCCATCCTTGATTTCATCCCATGTCTTCGGTGGCTACTTCAGGAGCATTTTCTTATTGTCAAATGGCGTCAAGCATATTGTTTGTCGTTGCCTGATGTCGCCGAGGTTGATGAGTTGCTCCTTCACGTTGTCCACAATCGACGACTTCAGTTTCCTGATGACATATTTCGGTCTTGCCAAGAAGCATTGTTTTATTGACACTGTGAATGTTTGGGGGTCAAATATAAAACAGTCTTTACACCTGTCCCAGAAGTTCTTTTGGTAGGTAGCGGCAATCTCATATTTTTCGATCGGCTTTTGTTCGCCACCGGGGTCTGTCTGTACAGTGGTGAGAGCCGACCCTGAACTGCCGGCCGCCTTATCACGATTTATTTCAGTTTTCTTCTGGCGCTTACCACTACTTTCTGCAACTACGGGTTCCGAGGTTTTTCTTTTCTGGGGCTCTGCTCAAAGTTGGCCTCCTCTTGCCCCCTGCTGTTTGACGCCTCCTGACCCCCTGAAGCAGCTTGGGGTTCTGATTGAGGCTGATCCCGCCGGTTCAGCGCTCCAGATGCATTTGCTCCAGGTATGTCGATGTTCTCGATGGCGAATTTCTTGAGTCGCCTGAACATTATATTCATTCTGCGGGCCATGGATCTAGCTGTGCCTTGCTTCCACGGATAGAATTGGGTGCTTAGCTCCGTGGCAAGAGCATCCTTGCTGCTCTCTCGAAGTCTTGTCAAGAGCTCGTCAAAGTCAAACAGTGCTCTCTCGTCATTGGTGTGGCAAATGATCGAGTGAGTATGACTGAGCTCCCTTCCGGTGTCGGTTAACCCCATGAGTGTAAGAACAACAAACTCTTTTTGATGGTCTTCAACTAGAGTTACCTTCTCGTTCATGTTGTATGTGAGATATATCCTGGATCCTTTGACTTTTATGCAGAGGAACACGTAGTTCTTGAATCTATTCACGCAAAACGTCCAGGAATCGATCATGGATTTGAACTGCCACAGAGGTCCATATTTCTTCCATCTCCGTGATGAATGGGCCCTCTCCTACCCACATATTGAATGGCTCGAGGAAGGGAAGGGTTGCCGAATAGTCGTATTCGTCTGCCTCTGCCATGTTGGCTAATCTGCTTAGCCTAGAATGCATGGTTAGTTAAGCGGTTGTACTGATTATCCTCGACTCGAGGATAATGGTCCATCTCATAAGCTATCGTTGTCATTCTTGACTATTAGAATATTGAGTGCATTCTCGTTTAGATAGTCTCTCCTTAGCTAATTTATCCTCAACCCGAGGATAATCTCTTATATTTGTTTTTGTTGATGAATGGCGCGTAGGGCATGGGAGTTATCTTCTTCTCTCTTACTTGATTTCTTGGCACTTACTTTAGATGTTCTCTCCTCTTTTTGTACTCGTTTACTCTACGTGTTCTCTCTTTGAATTTCCTAGTCTGATGCTTGGTTTTCCTATAAGTTTTTCTTTATCAATATCTCGCCAGAGATGTGATAATTGCTTGTGTTTTTTAATGTTTTTTGATGGTCGGGGTTGAATTCACATAATTTTTTTGTATACTGTTTTTCTATTACATTGGTTTTTATCTTTAGTTTAACTGGATTGTTATGAAACTCGGATAATCATCATTGACGCCGCCGAAGCGGTGATATTTCAAAGGGTTTTATGATTTGACTGTAATTCATATTATTTTGTTTTCGATTAACATGTTGATCTGTATCCTCGAGTTGAGGATATTTATCCTCGACTTGAGGATAAACAGCATCAGTTTTTTATGTACTTTTGGAGGTGGTATCGTTTAAACCCTAATTGATTTGGTTCCTATCTGACTAAGTGATCTTACCTATGAGTTCTGTTGTTGTGAAGGCCCTCGTTTCGTATTTCGAATGCTACGGAATTCTTGGCTCTGCAAAATTTTGTGGCACCTGCAATTTATGAATGAAAGTAATGTAAGTTATCAATATCCCATGTTCGAATGCAAAATGGGAATCCTACGGCAATGCAAATATAAAACCTGAAAACAGCAGGATGATGTGTTTCTTGTTGAAGAAAACAAAGCAAGAACAAAAATATGACGGTTGCATAGCAATTTGTCACAAGAAACAAAGAATGAATCAGCAAATGTAACACAGAAATGATATTGCAAACGTGCGTGAGGAAGAAGGTGCTTACAGTACGCATCCAAACACGCACGCAACCGCATTGGCACCCAAAAATGCACGCAACTGCACTCGCTGTCTTGCTCCAAAACCCGCACGCGCAACGAAACTGGCGCAGATCAGACCCCACCAAAATCCTACGCCCAGCAAACTCAAAAACGCCAAGCAACCTCACAACATACTCTCCTCCTGCCGTTCAAAACCAACGCCACCTCACAACCTCACCACCTCAGAAACCCTAAAGCAAAACCTCTCCTCTTGCCGGTGGAGAAGTGCACTCCAAGCACGGCTTACAGTAAGTCCAATGCCAAGCAAACAAGGGAACAAATGAAGAATAACAACAAAACCCTAAACACAAACACGCGCTACCCAAACACAACAGCAGAACAACAACAAAACCCACGCCACCTCAAAACCTCACCACCTCAGAAACCCTAAAGCAAAACCTGTACTCCTGCCGGTGGAGAAGCACATGCCAAGCACGGCTCAGAGGAAAGTCCCACGCCAAGCAAACGAGGGAAGCGCACAGACAGAATACAAAAGTTGCAAAAACTCAACGAAATGCGCCACCCGAATACACCGAAACGACGCAGCAAAATCCGCCTGTGACCCGAGCGGGAGGAGGAGGTTGTGGATGCGTGGCGCCAGGTCTGGGCCTGCGGAGACGTGTGGAGAGCCTGCCCCATCCAAACGCGGAGTCGGCGTCGTGGCTTGGCCGGAGGGTTGGGTCGCGTCGCCGTTGCCCTTGTGTTTCAAGAAAAAAAAAACGCGCCACCCGAATACCTGCGTATCGTCTAAATCTGTACTTTGTATTTGCTTGCATGTTTGAATCGGAAGTTGTCAACCTCCTGTGAGCAGCACATCTGTTAAAAGATAACGCAGGTGTCCCCAGATGAGCTCAACAACAACAGAAATCTTGTGTGGAACAAAAGCTCATTTCATTTTGATTTTCAGTACGAATACAAACTGTGAATGCATGGCCTATCGATCCTTTAGTCTTTCGGAATTTGAAGCTAGAGGTGTCAGAAAAGTTACCATAGGGATTCCATGCGTATACAGACGTGGCAGGTCGTCATTGGTCAGGACCAAGCATCCCGATTAAAAAGAAAAAAAATGTAATGGGAGCAGGGCTAATTTTTAAAAAAGTTTTTGCCCGTCCTCGTCCAAAAACCTTGAATTGAAAGGCAGAAAAAATTGTAACCCGTCCCAAAACCGGAAATCTCAAAATCAACCCGTCCATGGAAAGTTTAAAAAGGTTCTAAATTCTGTGATTGATGAATCAATGTGTGCAGGTGGATTGAGCACTTCAAGATTGGTATTTCGATTAGGTATTAATGGTTTGACTCCATTATGCTTATATTCACATGTCATATATGACATAATGAAATTGCAAGTCCATTACCTTGCTGGATCAGTTCCTCTCATACGTGACAGTTGCTTCGCTGGACAATGACAGGTTCAATTTTTCATTCGTTTCCAGACCTCCCACCCKGATGTTTCAGTGGCACAAAGGGCGTTTGATGCTATGAAGCCTTTTTTTGTCAGGCAACTTCGAGAAAGACAAACCTGTTGTTGCATATATCACGTTGAATGTAACGAGCTGCGACTTGCGCTAAATTTGATGCGATCCCTGCTCCCCAGAGATCATACTTGCAGACACTGTCCGGGGGTGCGTTGTGAACATTCATGTGTGCAGTACGAGGGACTCACGCAGCTTTGGGAGGCCGTCGTATGTGCAAAAGGAGAGTTGGACAAGTGGCACGACGTGAGGTCTCTATACGGTGAGTGTGATAAGTGCGGGATTGACAAGTTACCTTTCTGTGCAGATGAATTAGATGGCTTGGATGGGTGGTTGGTTGAGTGGAGAAGGTTTGCAAAGGAAGAGACTCAATCCAGATCTGGTAAGGTCCTCAATAAGCTGAACCTGGTCTATAAAAAAACCACCTCCGATCAGTTGCTACAATATTTGAAGCCTAAGCTAAAGGCATTTGTAACGCATAATTTTGTCGCTAGGTGGCAAGACAAAGAATTCAAACAGGCCATCAAGTCTTTTCCCGAAGATAYTGTTGTGTCTGTCGTGGACTTTGCAGAGAATTACAAATTTGAAATTCAGAATGAGGTCCAGAGTATGCACTGGCATTCTTACCAGATAAGCATTCTTGTTCACATCACATTTCGTCATAACCCTAACCGTAATCCACTTGACGAGGATACGTGGATTTTGACCGAATACCCCTTTTATATTTCAGATGATAAACAACACGATTCTGAGTTTGTACAGTACTGCTTCGGTTTGCATTGGGATCATATGACCAGCAATGGGTTCAAGCCCAAGCAACATTGGGTCTGGAATGACGGTTGTGCGGCACAATTCAAATCGTTCGGGCCCTTGTATTTTGTGAGTCGATATCCTAATATGACTAGTGGATGTAGCATGCTTTGGAGTTTCTTAGGAACAGGCCATGGAAAGGGCCCACATGATGGTGCTGGTGCTGTAGTGAAGTCGTTCATTCGTAGGGAACAGTTGAAGGGGCCAACTGCTACACAATTGCAGTGCGCAGCTGATGTTGTGAATTTCTTGAAAGCTAACCTACCAAATGCCCCTAGCCAAATCAGAGGGGAATCATGTGTTCAAAAAAATGTAAAATTACATAAACCAAATGCTCATTACTCATCCAAATCTCCAAGGCATCGAAAAATGATCCCTCTTCAATAATTTGGAAACAGGGATTGATTCCAAGCTTTCTATGGACCCGTAACTTCAATCAACTAAACACTGAAGCCAGAAGAGCACAACTAAAGGCAGATGCACATGACCAGAAGCCGGGTGATGACCAGCATTGCAAAAGGTTCAAGCACACTTGGAGTAGCTCCAAGCCTCAAAGAATCAGATTGCACTGTGTTGAATTCAATTGCATTCAGGTGATCACCAATGACAAGTCAATACAAAAGCGCTGCATCAAACAAATTTGGACCCTACATTGATTCCAAGCAATGTTGCGATCAAAACTTGAAGGGACTCAACACGGCTACAAGCACATGACTCAAAGCAATAAGCACATGACCACAAGCAATGCAAACACACCAGCAAAAGGAATGCTACACACGAGAATCACTGAAGCTGCAAACACAGTTTGAGAAGTAAAAAGCCCCCAAGAACCACATCCCACTGCGTTTAATTCACTTGCATTCAGATGATGACCACGGGCAAGTCAGCATGTGCATAAACGGAAGAATACTCAAATGCAAACCGACCATGAATTCAAGAATTACGCTCACATTGTGTGCTTCTATGGACTCTATGAGTTCATTTTTTTCAAAAGCTAGATTGACACTCCCACCCTGTAAGTGCGACCTTGCCAATTGTGAATTTCAAAACACCGTAAATGAGAACTGCCTACTTGAACTGTCAAACACAAATATAGGCCTAGACCACCACAGAAATACCCTCAACCAAAAATTCTAGTGCTGAGAATTCAGAGCATTGAAGATACACAGCTTGTCACTCAATTTCTTCATGAAATGCACCAAAACTGTATTCTATAAAATAAGTACCCCTATACACAACTACCAAAGATTTATCCATCTACTAGGCTCGGCATTTATAATTGCCATTGTCTTGCAGTGGAATCCAAAAATGGAACAAAATTTACGCCTAGTCTACTAAAGAGCCTTCATGCAAAATAAAGGCCCATCGAAAAGCACAAACCCTATGAAAAACAGTCACCTTCGTGATGGATTTTGTGCTGCAGCTCGGGTACTTCTTGCAGTGGACTTACGTTCAGAAACAGGGACCTTCGGATGCTTCGCAACATTTTTCCCTTTCTTCTCTCTGCTGCCTATTTTTCTTTTCTTTAGTCCACTGAATTTCTTCCGAGTTGAGCCTGTGGGTGGCCAATCTTGGAACGCAGCATCCTCTTCATCTTCTTTGTCGCTCTTGGTATCAGCCTCGCCATCAGGTCCGCCATTCTCTTCATCTTCGTGATCCCCCTCGCTAGAATCTTCTTCCCTATCCTGGCTGTTTTCCTGCACTGAAACATCCTTCAGATCCACTCTAGTGGCAGCCTGGGGCTTCTTCTTTGGAGATGTCGCAGGTGGAGAGATTGCCCTCTCCTTTTGTTTTCGGGGGAACTTGCACCTGGGCTCCTCCAAGCCAGAATTCAATTTAGGGCTCTGCTTGTCCGAAACCTTCTCTTCACCAGATGGTGGTGGTGAACGAACCTTCTCTTCATCGAATGCTAGTGGTGGAGGTGACGAGATTGATGGTCCAACATCCAAGTTGTGATCACCTCCGATGTAGCTATTAGGCTGAGAAGCGGCTTGGAGCACACAATTTGTGATACTTGGGACAGGAGCTCCTGCTTCTGGTAGTTGACCATTAGGCTCCAACAATTCATCTTGTTGAGTGTCCACAACTGTATGCAGTCGTCCAATTGCTCACATGAAAATTGGAAACCCATTAGTATAATGGACTTAATGGACCAAGATTTTCACCCTGTGGACAATAGATTTCAACATGTGGACAAAGAATGAAGCATGTGGACTACAGTATATGGGTATGGACAAAAAATACAGCCTCTGGACCCCAAACCAAAGCTATGGACAAAAACTGAAACCTATGGATTATAAACTGAAGTTATGGACCACAAAAATGAGCCTATGGACTCAAAACCAACCCTATGGACAAAAAAATCCAGTCTATGGACAGAAAACTGAATATATGGACAATTTAAACATGTAGCCTATGACCCCTAAACCAAAGATGTGGACAAAAAAGGAAGCCTATGGATTATATTTTGCTGATGAGTCTTTCTGGTTTGGAGACAACTCCTTTGTGCAAATGAGTCCTTCATGTTTGTAGAGTTTAGGGTCCTTTTTGCTGATGAGTCCTTCTGTGTTTGTGGACAATTCCTTTGTGCTAATGAGTCCTTAATGTCTGTAGAGTTTATGGTCCTTTTTGCTGATGAGTCCTTGTGGTTTGGAGACGACTCCTTTGTGCTCGTTAGTCCTTTTTAAGGTAATACATCAATGCTTTTTGATTACTATCTTCCATTCATTTGATGATATGATACTGAAATGTGGCCCAATGACAGCTTGAATTCTACACAGCTTTCAAAGAAAAGCACAGGAGCGTGAAGTGTAGCCTCACATCTTTCAATAAGCTCAAACCATGGTGGGTGAGGCGCTTAAAGAATTGGAACACCTGTTGCTGCAAGTACCACCAAGAGCTAAGCGACCTCAAAGTCGGAACCAACGAACTACGTGCGGATCCTCAGGGTGTGCATCTAAACTGTTCTTGTGCTTGTGGCATGGTGTGTAATAGTGGTCCAGAATTATTACCTGCATGTTCAGGAAACACTGTGGCTTACAATGGTCTTAGCAGCTTGTGGGAGTCCATTCTTTGTGCGAAAGAGGATTTCAAGATGTTTCATAGACGTGATTGCTTGCTTGGGGATTGTGCGTCATGTGGCATAAAGCTGTTCAAAACCTGTCCACTTGAGCAGTCTTCAGAAAAGCTTGTCAAATGGAAATCCATAGGATCTGAAGTAGTTGGTTATACCGAAGAAGGATTGCCTAAAAAGGCACTAGCGGTTCAGTATCGTGAAACAAAGCCATCGGATCTTTTTGAATACTTGAAGCCTTGCCTAGAAGCATTTCTTGTCCATAATTACATCGCCACTTGGCAAGATCTGCAGTTCAAGGAGTTGTTCAGTTTAGTCCCTAGCGACACTGTCATTTCTTGTGTTGATTTCTCAGAGAACTACTCCATGAAAATCCAAAACGAGACACAAAGTATGCATTAGCGGAGCCAACAAGTCTCGCTTTTGGTACACATAACTTACAGATTAAATCCCAGTTGGTCCCACGAAAACAATGAGCCGATTCTGTTGAAAGAAACTCATTACTATGTGTCGGATGACAAGGTCCATGATTCCTTGTACGTTCAACATTATTTTTTGATGCATTGGAATTTTATGAAGGGTTTAGGCTTCACCCCCAAAAATCACATTGTTTGGTCGGATGGTTGCAGTGGTTAATTCAAATCAGCTCGGGCTTGGTACTTTATCAGTAGATATCCTAGTTTGACTGTCACCGATGGAGTATTGCCGGAGGGATGTCAAATGCTGTGGAATTATTTTGCGTCTGGCCATGGGAAAGGGGAGGTGGATGGTGCAGGTGCGCTTTGCAAAAGGGAAGTTCGTAAGGAGCAGCTCAAAGTCCATGGCCAGTGCATCCAAAATGCAAAGCAGATGGTGGGGTTTTTGAGGGACAAAAGTAACAAACAGCATCACGGACCAGCTTCTTCCAGAAAATACACTAATAACTATTTCTGGGAGATCAAAGAAGGGGACATCTCCCGTATTTCAGATCTGCAATGTGAGACGGTACCAGGTAGCCGAAAGCAACACCAAGTGCGGTCCGTTTCCAGTACGGATCCTACCTTAATTCAATTTCGAGTTCTTTCTTGCTTCTGTTGGGCGTGTTTAGAAATGGATACAGATTTTCCTTGCCATCAGAAATCTCATGTAGGGCTTTGGACATTGCGGAGGATGAAACCACAATCAAGTTCCCAAGTCAGATTGCTTTATGATTCAGATGAAGAGGTAGAAGCAGGCTCGGGAGGTGAGTGGATATCGGAGGATGTTTCCATTGGAAACAATATTGCTGTTAGGGCAGATTCAACTGATGATGAGTCGTTCTGGATCATGTTGGTAGATAAAGGGTTTGCACTACTACGAGTGACTCTACCTCTACTGTTATCTGTTGCAATCTCGGYAGCTTCTGATTCTGCTTTCTTGTTGTCATTCTTCCGTGAATGAGCCTTTTGGCTTGCATCCTCCTCTGTTTTATGAGTCCCCTTCCTTTTTGGAGCCTTAGTGGTCAAGATACTTGCTCCAATGGGAGTAACACCCGGGCAAACCTCCAAGAGGCTGATGGTTTTTGTAGTAGGGGCATCTTCGTCCAATGGTCCCGCCTCCCTTCTTGTGCTAAAAGAATATCTTTGGCTCTTCCGCAATGCACCTTTCTGGTTTGTGCTCGGCTTCTCCTTTGGATGATCTTCCTTGTCTCCACCCTCCACAGCAACAGAAATTTCTTCGTCTTTCAATCGTTCTTCCAAGCCCATTGAAAGAATTTCTGAAGTATAAATCATAAGTTAGTCATAGTCGTGGCCACAACACAAGCAATGCAACAAACCTATTCAGTTGAGAATTTCAAAAAACGAATGATGAAAATTAGGTGATTCGTGGAGACTCAAACCTTCTTGAGCAGCACATTCAGTAACAAGTGGCACCTCGGTACCCTTGAGATGCGCATCACTGCTGCCACCTTGCGGAAGAATTGGTGAATCGCCAAATCTGGTGACAAGCAAATCTTGGACACCCGACTTTTGGGTAGGCAAGCAGCAAGCTCTTCACAGGCGATTTGCTAACATGTGATTTTTTCGTAGGTGAATTCACTTCCTCTCCTACATTTGTCCTGGTAAAACCGATATCCAGGTCGTCTTCAACAGGGAATTCTATTCGGACGTGACGTTGGCTTTTCCCATCCGGATGTCATGACGCGTCATGACGCGTCAGAGACCGTCTAGAATGCCGACGGCGTGGATGAAGTCCGTCAACTGCGCGCGGCGCGCGGACGGTCATTCCGTCGACTGGACGGCCCGACCGTCTTGTGGATGGGCAGTGCGTCCGCGGGTTGTCGACGGCACGCAGTTGACTGACCGTCGACCATGGATGGCCATTGAGTCCGCAGACTGTCCACATCGTCTAGACGGCCCGACCGTCTTGTGGACGGACAGTGCGTCTGCGGGTTGTCGACGGCGCGCAGTCGACTGACCGTCGACCGTGGACGGCCACTGAGTCCGCAGATTGTCCACATCGTCTAGACGGCCTAAACGTCGCCTGGACGGTTGGCCGTCGCCTGGACGGCCTCCCGTCCGCTATTGTTTGTGGGGCGCCAACGGACAGGTCGTCCAGGCGATGGCCTGTACACAATATATAGGGGCTGTCGTCTAACTTTAGGATCACTTTTCTTTGTTGATCTTCGCTCTTATGACCTGGTTGGCATACAGCCATTGCACTAGAGTGAAGTCCAAGAAGAGTGTGTGTGGGAGGAGCACTTGTTGTGAGAGCAATAAGTGTTATTTTCCACATCACATCCAAACAGAATACTAACTTGTTTTTTTGTGCAGCGTCTTGTTAAAAAGAACCAGCCAAAACAATTGGAGGGGGGAAGACGCAATGGGAACCCTGGTACGCGCTACTACCAGATAGTAAGGTTCAATGCAAGTTTTGCTAGACAAAGATTAGTTACCGACGGGATCGCTTGCTTTTCCATTTGGGTTATAGACTAGATGATAGCCTTGCTGGAGTGAGAAGATGCAACAAAGCCAGCCTAGCTGTGAAAGCTATGTTTAGGAATTGCGGGGGAAATATTCCTACGGTCGACGTGGACAAAGAAGAATGTGGTGTGGAAGTGACATCACCGTCAACGGTTCTAGCAGGGGTGGTACATGGTCAACAACCGCCAACTGCTTCAGCCTCAGTTAGTGAAGGTGGAGGAAATAATGTGGGCTACAGTTCCCAAGTTCGATCATTAGAGGCGCCTAGCCCTTTTTCGAACCAAAGTCGACCAATGAGGCAATTATCCGTACAAGAAGGGATGGACACATCCAGTAAGCAAAGACTAGACAAGAAATGGGCTAAGTTTTTCTATGAGGCAAATATACCATTCAATGTGGTGAGGCACCCCGCCTTTGTGGATGGAATTTGTTTTTTATTGTCTCCACCCCTTGCACCCCCTTTGCGATGTAAGTTGTATTGAGTTGGGAGATCGAATATTGCTCCATAAACTCCAATGCCACTTCATGCAATTTTTTCGTCGCAGCCTTACTTGGCCATTTCTCGAGATTTGCAGCTTTGTGCCTCCTCCTGCTCTCTTTTTTCTTGGCCCCAGAAGACTCTCCTGCCTCCACACCACCGACCCCTTCTGCCGCCAGTGCCTCCGATACGCATTCCGTAGATTCTAAAGACGGTTCACTAGTAGGGTCTCCCACGTCGTTGAACTAGGCATCAACCTTCCGCTTCAAAGTACCACGGACATCCATTGAAAAAATAAGAGCGATAAACAAACCAAGGAAGGAATTAGGGTTTCCTGATCACAAATGTGAAAACTCCCCCCCCCTTCCTTAGCTGAGCCTCCTCGCAAGCACCCGCGCTCCCAAGCAAAGACTGAAAAACCAATCCAGGGCAAGAGAGCACCGTCAGAGCAAGAGAGACGCGTGCAAAACTAATCCATGCATCCAGGCATATATAGCACCTGATAGGCCGTCGATGGGACGCCCGAGCCGTCGACGGGACCGTCAGGGGCTCCGAGGCTGTCGAGGACTCCGAAGCCATCGAGCGGACGTCCCGCCCATCGACATGGCCGTCGATGGGACGCCCGGGACGGCGATTGGGCCGTCAGAGTCTCGGAGGTCATTGAAGGGACACCCGCGTCGTCGACGACCCGGACCGTCTAGGAGACGCCCGGTTCCTTGACGGGACCGTCGGGGAACTCTGAGGCCGTCGAGGGGACGCGTAGCCCGTCCTGGGAACGTGGATAGGGGACCGTCAAGGAACTCTGAGGCCGTCGAGCGTCCGAGAGGCCGTCAGGGAAGCCGTCGATTGGAACGTTGAAGGAACCGTCAGGGCATCCCAACGCGTCAAGGAAGCCGCCAGCGAGGTCGTTCCTGGATTTAATAGTTAGCCTCGTTCGCCCACTCTTCATTTATTGTGTTTTCCAGTCTGGCTCATCTGAAGTTATGAAGCACTGTCCATTTTTTTTAATTCCACAGGTAGTGCCAAAGTGGCGATACTTCATTTTAGTTCGGTGCTCTTTAAAGTATAAAATTCCAGGGAGTCAGAGAATATAAGGTTGTTGAGGCCTTGAGGGTATAGAATATAGGGTATAGGGTATAGGGTATAGGGTTTAGGGTTTAGGGTTTAGGGTTGAGGGTTGAAGGTTGAAGCCTTGAGGGATTAAAATTTCAGTGTTCTTAAACGGGGCATTTACGTTATTCCCATTTTAATATTTCCATCCTAAACCACTTAAACA